>VZTD01002141.1:458050-587288 GCA_013397725.1 Rhagologus leucostigma
TGGGGCGCGGGTTCCTCGCGGGCGGGTCCCGTCCCTTCCCGTCCCTTCCCGTCGGGGCGGTGCCGGCCGGCAGCCGCCATGGCGGGCCGAAGTGTCCTGCGCCCAGACTCAAAGTTTGGGATTTTCGGCCGGGTTTCTTCTTTTTGGGACGATTGTGCTGATCTGTGTGAGGCCGAGCGTGCTCGCCTGTGGCTCTTGGGTTTCGAAGTAGCTTCAAGTGAATAAAAGCCGAAATAACAGTAACAAACCCGGAGATGCGGGTTGCACGCACAGAAGGTGGGCTTCCCTGCACAGAAGGTGGGCTTCCCATGGGAACCGCCTGCACTCAAAAGACCTTTCAGCCTGAAGCAATGAATGGTGTTTCTATTGTCGGCTACATTTTATTCCACGCTTTGCTTCAGAAACAATTATTACTGAGTTGTAGCCAGTCCCAAAGCACGCCAAAAAGGAGATCAAATAGATTGCAGTATTTGTTTACATTTAAGTACTTTGCAATTCACAGTTCAGGAGCAAAACTTATGGAAAATAAACCTTCTGTTTCAAACAGTTTCAAGCTAGTAAGGGGGGGATCAGTTGCATCTGACAGCATGAGACATTCACTGCTGGAGGTCACCAGCAGTGACTGTAGGTGGCAAGAAGGTAGAGAGGGGTAAAACCATCGGGCAGTGGCAGTGGGATGTGCGCATTTGTGTGGGCATGAGAATGCTGGAATGCCTAAAAGTGTGGCCATGTCCACCCTCTAGTCACCCATAGAGGTGTGTGACCAACTGGTTACATACGAGTGCATTCTGGGCACAGGACACTCTGATAACCTGTGGTAACCTATGATAACCTATGCTAACATTCACAACTATGTGCTGCAGTACTCCATGGCATGTTGGTGTTGTAGGATGGCTCCGCTGATGGTTGCACCGTAAACATAACAACGCTGCACTGAATTCCATCATACCAATTCAGTGGGAGCATTGGAAAATGGGCTGTAATACTTCTTTTTTTTGTTTGAACTGGTAAAGCCTGATTTGTCCTAAGAAGCAACTTCACATCCCTGGCTGTCCCACTTCAGGTGTTCAGATAAGCACAGAGTAAGAGCCTGCAGCCCCTTGCAGCTGCACCAGACCCTCTGCTTTGCCATAGTGAGGTTTCCAGCCTGGTGGGAAGCACAGGGCCTAATTTCTAACTATTTTAACTCATTATGCTCCATTCAAGCACTTGTGGACATAGAAAGGGAATGAATTGTCTGGACCTGCAATAATTGCCATCCAAACCTAATAACCCAGAATATTTACCTTGTGGTCAAAACTTCATTTTTGAGCTTTTTAATTCTTTGTTTAGTGTCAGTGTGGGACAAACCCACATCTGTCAGAATAGGTGCCTAGATTGGGTTGACCCAGACTGTCTATTCCAAAGCCGTAATTAACAATCTTAAAAATCTGGCCTGGCTTCGTAGCACTCATGTTTGCCTCCTCCTACATGCTGTTCAGTATTTGCAGTAACACACTGGACCCCTGCACTGAAGGTGATGCTGCTGCTGTGGTTGAGAGAAGCAGAAGTTCAAGGGAAGACAGGGCAAATACTGGAAGGAGAGATATAGGCAGGAATAATAATGAGATGGGATCGTGGTACCCTCAGCCCAAGGCTGCCAGGTTCTTACTTTTCCTGGCTGTTGGCTTACAGCCACAGCTGGAGAAAGCACACTGGGCTGGATAGGCCATCAGCTTTGACACATCTTGGTTGGTCTCTCATGTACTCCTGTGCTACCATGAGTTTCTCCCAGAAAATCTTGGGTCTTCCTTAATGTCAGTTGCATCAAATTTGCTCTGCTGTTCGAAAATCCAGTTGGAAATTCCACCTGAGTGAGTAAAAGCCTTTTAGTCGAAGCACTTTTTAGAGTCATTCACGCCTTCCTCATCACCAGGAAGCATTTGTACAGCAGAAAGGTATTTGACAATGGGCTGTCCTGCCCATCGGAAGAGTTATATTGTGTAACTGCGGTAAATCCCTGCCCTATATGCTGTGTGTCTGTGAGCTTATCGACGGATTTCAAGGCTTTTGTTTGATCATGAGGAATCTCTCATAGCTGGAGCTCTGAATTAACCTTCTTCCCTCACCTTGCTTTTGACCATAGGTGTGCATGGATATGCTTATATTTTAAGTTCCTGTGAGTGCATTCTTAGGTCCAGAGCCAAGCAACAAGAATGTGAAGGGGAAAAGCATCCCTTTGTTTTGTGCTATTTTGGGCACAAAGACCCTCCAAATTTCCACAACAGAGTCACATTCTTGGAGAATGAATCCTCCAACAGTTTTAAGTAAAACTTTGACAGCACTGGTATGCATGATAGTCGTGGGGGAAAATTCTTAACAAAAAAATTTACTTGTAATTTGATTATCTTGGAGTCCAGTTAGTATAAGGGATTATTAAACGGTGGGCTCAGTGAGTATATGAATACATATGAAATACTGGAGAAGAGTTAGCATGACTGTCATAGAGGGAAGTCACATCTCAAAAATCAGCCATAGTGTAAGACTGGGCTCAATACACAAATTGCTAAGTTTCACCTGTTCAATGCAGAAGTTTTATCCGAAAGTTTGATAAAGTCGATCACCAAAAAATATCCTAAATTAAAATTACAATAGGAATAGAGGTTTTGCCGTGATCATAGGTGGTTTTAAATGGGGAAAAGAAGAATTATGGAAGTTGTGTTGTAGGGGAGGTTGGCAGCTGGACCTGACCATCTTTTCATAAAGGATGTGAGAAAGGAGTTTAATAGTAACACAATAACAATGGAGAATTAGTCATATTCATGATAGTTATATCTAAGGCTGGCTACCGAAGGTAAAACAAAAATGTTACCATATTGAGTGAAAAGGTGCTAAATTGATAACTGAAATTTTAAATTAATATAATAATGGAGAGATTAACTAAAGTGATACGAATAGAAAGCTCTAGCCTTGCTGCTACCTTGCTGAGAATAGATTTTACATGGTTGTCTGCAAGTATCTTGAGCTCAGTGACTATTGTCAATCAAAGGGAAATAAACCAGCAGTAATTCTTTTGAAAGAGACAACAAACCTCTTCATGTTTAATGTTATATATTCTCTGTGACCAGTTACATCCGTATATTGAAAAGGGTATATTTGTAATTCTGTAAAACTGTTCCATAAAAGAAGTAGTAGAAGAAAAAACAGTACCAAAAAAAGCAACAGGAGAAGATTGTAGCTATGAAGACTAAGTAGAACAGATTTTTGAGCTTGGAAAAAAGAAGGAGTATGTTAGAGGTATACACGATTGGTCACAATATAGAGAAGACAAGCTGGGAAGGACTGCATACTTTCTCATAATCTAAATATAAGAATAATTAGATCTTGGATATTAAAAGCAGTTTCACCTTCAGTTCAGAAAGTTCTAAAATGCTAAGGGTTGGAAGATAGAAGAGATTATATATATTTGTATAGGTAGGTGAGATTATTCAGTAATTTATGATTTCTACTCTTTTTCTGTAAAAATCAGCTACTTGTCACTGCTGAGGTAGCAAACTACTGAGATAGAATGGCAAACCAGTCCTTACTGCTTCCTTCGGTAGTTTGGGGTGCTTTTCTGTCTGGCTGTGCTCAGTTCCTCACTACACATGAAGCAACATGGTACCAACAAAGGATTTGGAAAACATGGAAGCCACTTTTCCCTGAGCGGCAGGATGGCGCAACCTTTGCTAGTCAAATAACCAAGAACCTGCAGCCAAATGTTTATGTTGGAAGCATCCTTGGATATGAACTTTTCTTCCTTTGTAGGCCACCTCAGAAGACAGAGGCACAGCATATATTTTGGTCAGGGGTTTCTGTTACTGTGCATTGTTAATAAAATGTGCAAAATGTGCCTAATTTAGGTCAGGCATACTAATTACCTTAAGAGTGCCTGAACAATAAACAACAATGACCCTTACTGAGAAACTAATTAGCTTTGAAAATTTGGCTTTCCTAATCATCAAAGAAGATGGGTTAAAGCTCATCTTTAATTTAGAGAATAATTATTATCAGTGGTCTGAAGCTTTCCACATTACTCATTCCCACATGAGGGTTGGATTAAGGCACCAGAGCCTATAGCCTCACACTTATGCACTTCTCTTTTTCTCGTATTAAAATGCAAGTATACTCTGGAATTTAAGATTTAATCTCCAGTTTTGAAACTGTTTTCATTTAAGTGCTTATCCAAATTCTAATTTATATCAGTTTTACATCACAAAATAATAAAATGCACCTTCTTTACTTAAGCTAGCTTTTTTTGTTTGCACTTAGTAAATCTCATTATTATTCTTCTATGAAAACCACTATTTGCCTAGAAAAACGTGTACTTTTCATGATCTGAGTATACCTGTTGTCACAGCAGATCTTGATTTTCATGTACTTTTTTCAAAGGGGAAATGATCAGGTATTTCATTGTGCAATTTCCAACAAATGCTAGATAATTTCTTTCTTTGCTATTTAAGTATATATACCTCCAGATTTTTATATAAAAACATCTTTTAGAAATTTAAACATTTTATTAAGTAGTTCTTGATTTAATAAAATAATTTTAAATACAGATAATGAATGTTTAAATTAAATTGAAATAGTTTGCATGGGCATTTTTAACATTTGGATAAAAAACTGTCTCTTCAGGTAAAAAGCCAGGAAAATAGTGGCTGCTGTATCAGTTTATTTGGAAGTGAGGATCCAGAATTTTCTAACTCTAAAGTGACAGTGAAGGAAATATTATAGTTGGGGGGTTTTGCCATGTTCAGGCCAATACCAGGAGCAAAAGGAAGCAAAAAGCTCACATTAAAAGTAGGTTTTTCAAAACGAGTTCAAAAACTTTGTCCAAACCAAAAGAATTTTAAAAGAGGTGATTGGTGGTGAAGTGTCATAAGCTTAACTAATGAAAAAATTGAGTAGTAGAAGGCAAAATACATCTTGTAAGTAGGAAAGTAGTGCAGCTTTTTTCTGTGTTTAACAAATGTTTAACCAACTGATCTTCATTATTACCAAGATAAAAGTGATTGTTTCCTGCAAGTGTGCACACTTGGTCCTGAGTCACAGGAAAAAGCATGAACAGCTTTCAGTGCAGAAACCCCTCACAGTAAAGGTACTTTTGTTTCTCACAAAACATCAAGTCATTACTCAGGGACATTTGAAAAGCAAGTGGAATCGCAAAACTTATTAAGAAACGAAGAGGAGGGATGCAAAATCGAAAACAGAATCATGCCACCATGTAAATGCAGAAATTTACACTGTGAAAATACTGCATGCTGGTCCAGACATCTCAGAGAACACCTACAGGAGGCAGAGAAGCTATCAAGGAAATAAAAAGTGGTTTTCGTATAATGAAACTAAATCCAGAATCAACAAAGGGAGGCAATGGGTAGTAGGTCAGATAGGTAAGGAAAAGGACTATAACAGGGATTTGCAATGTAACAAATGGCATATGGACAATAATAGGGAATATTTAGTCACAGTTTCTTGTAAGCTGAGAATTTTAAAGCTGTCAAGGGACGTGCCAAGGCAATAAGATAAAAACAGGTAAAAACAGGCATGTTTATTTTTACAGTAAATAATCAATTGGTGCACCTTAGTACTGTCATGTTAGGGAGGAAAAAAGCATAAATATGTCAGAAAAAGGATCAGAAAAAATAACACAAGGCATGCTCATCAGTGATTGCTAGAGACGCAATCCTGACTTCTTGACGTTGGAAGTCCCTAAACACTGATGGGCAGAGTTGGAGAGTATACTGGGAAAAGACAATATACACATGCTTTGTTTCTTATATTTCCCACCTAAACATCAATTTCTATTTGCTGTGAGAGATAGTATGAATGTAATGGACCTTCAAAAGGGTGTGGTAAAGCAAGTTAATTTTATTTTTCTGTCATAGTGTCTGTCTGTAGTATTTTCCTGGAGATCTAGCAGAGGTGAGGGCATTAAGTGTTATGAGACAAATGTTTTTGTGCTTCTTAAAAAACACATTGAGTACATTTAAAGTCTTGAATTAGTTCTATATCATGCTTTCATCTCTATTTTCCTAGTTACATATATATGAATGAAAAACAGAATGACGGCAACTTGTCAAATACGTTGAAACCGGATGTATTCGTTCTGCACAGCTTTATTTTGTCTTACATCAAAGATGCATAATAAAATTGCATAGGAGGGGCTGATACAGGAGTTGCTTGAGTGTTACTCATCATACCTTTTCTCATGTACTATCTTTCAAATCCTATGACTCCTTTTTACTCACAGCAGGTGTCAAAACTGAAACTTCCTGTAGTCATATTCCTTGCATGTAAGAGAAAAATTAGGGAGAAAGAACTCAGAGAAGATGCTGTTTTTAAAAAAGCCAAGAGCACTCCCTAACACATACTATAATCTGCAAAACAGAGTTGGATATGTGTTAGAAGAGTCTTAGAAACTATGAGAGAAGTACATAGATTTCCTAGACATGGTTTTGACAAAAAAATTGCTAATAGGTTACAGTATTAATTATACCATGATAGCAGCTTAGGTGTTCTTGGAGACAGTACCAGACAGATTTCTTTACTAAGAAGAAAAATATAACTGCCATGTTACATTTACTTTAAAAGCCATGAATCTTAATGCAAGAGTGGGGACTGACCAGAGAGAAAAGTAGTTTGAGACAGTGTTCTTGGAATGAGCAAGCACAGATAGGTTCAAAACTCCCACAGTAGGTTCAAGTGCAGGGTGGACAAAGATTGGTAATAATTAAAGCTTCCAAATTTTGAGACAATAAAGCAACTAAGAGGCACTCATGGACTAAAATGCAAATGACACATGGAATCACATGGAGAGAAAATTTCAGTAATCTGGGCTTAAGTTTTAAGCAGAAGACTGTAGAAAAGAAAGAACTATGGACCTGCCTGGACCACTAAACACCTCAAACAGGACATAGTAGGTGATCAGAGAATTTACTGAAATGAGATTATCAGTGTGTAGGTCAGAAAGTACAAAAATAGAGTCAAAAGGGCAAAATATCTATCTGAGCTAGATCCTTCAAAGAAGCTAAGCTAAATTATAAGAAGGTTTCTAACCACAGTACTATGGAAATAATATGAAGAGGACAAGTGGGGTCATATCCTGAGAATCAGGCAGAGATTAAGGGACACTGAATGTCACACATCTTAATATTTTGCCCCAGTTTTAATAGAAGAAATTATATGTATGACTAAGAAAAGATTATCCAACAAGAATAGGAAATGGAAATTATAGCATCCTTGGTGAATTCAAAAATAAGAAGGTATTGTGTGAAATCTGAACAGCCTGGATAATGTCCAGTAACAGTTATTTTAAAATAAGCTGCAATTTTGGTCATGGTACTTTATTGCTTCCCTTTAGAAAATAATAAGTGTGGTACATGTATCTGATAGGGTAAAGTGGAATATCCAAAAGAATCTCTCATTTATCCTTAATAAAATATGCAGGTTTTGTATGGAAGAGTAACCAAGAACGTTGAGTTTAAATAAGATAAATTCAATATGATTTTGGCAAAAGTAGATTTTGTCATGTTATAGTATATCTTTCTTTTATATCTTTCAGGTGGGATCAGTGAAGTCAATTTAATAATCTAAGTTTAAGTTAAGCAGTGACTCAAATGAATTAAAATTGATATCAAAGGAAAGGAAATGAAAGTGGAAATTAAAACATGCACTGGGAAATGATTAACATGATAGCTGAAGGGAAGATTACATTGATAAGAGAGTTGTCCAGATGGATAGAGGCTAGAAATTATATTTTCCAAGAATCAGTCTTAGAACAAGTTCTGCTTAATATCTTTATTTGTGACACTGATTTAAAAAAACTTTGGTGTTAATAAACCATGGTGTGGATGATGTAACACTTGAAAAATCCAGCCAATGTTGACAGGAGCAGGTGGATTGCACATTGTGATAGGAATTAAAAATGTAGGCTAAAATAGCATAATAGAAAGTAAAGCATATAGAGACTAAATCCAGAAGTTTTAGTTTAAATTAAAGGCTTATCAACTGGAGTTGGCCCTTAAAGAAAGGGAACTGGGTTTACTGGAAGATCACAGGAGAACTTTCAGTAAAGACTGAGGAAATTTAGCATTACAGTGGATAGTATTAGCAAGATGTTCCATGCTTATAAAATAATATAAATTTGAATCAAAATAGAGAAAGGTTAATGTAATAATAGGAAGAAGCATTTTAGAAATTTTAAAAGACTATTTAAGCTCTCAAAGTAGAAGTCTTAGAGAAGATATGATTATTCTTTAAAATTCACCTGGATAAGCTTCAAAGATGGAATGATTTTTAGGCATGATGATCTTACAAAAGGCTTTATATATATAAAGTGTGTAAGTATTCAAAGAGGGAAACCCTGTGTGTGCTTTTCAAATGAAGTAATAGGCAAGAAACCCTCATTGTCTAAATATGATGCTCATGAAGTTTATGAAGGGTTTTACAGACTTATACTTGCTTTTAATATGCTGGCAGTATTTATTGCGGTGTCTTTCATTGAAGTCGACTTATCCCATGGATAATGCATTCACTTAATTTGTGCATAAGGCAGGAAAGAATTTTTGCAAGTTTTGATGCACAGTGTCTACTCCAGGGAAAATTTAATTCCCTTTCTTCTAAGTTTGGAAGGTTGCAAAGACAGAGAACAGCAAGGGATATCATCAATCATTGATTTAGAATCAGAAAGTAACTTCTCCTCAGATGCAAGTATCATAAGCTCTTGTTTTGGAATTCCTCTTTTATTTTTTGCATTTCTTTTTCTAGAATGCCTGATATTTTAATTCTTTGGTTCAGAGTATTTGAGAATATTTCACTCTCTGAATCTTTTTTGTATCACAAACCGAAGCAACATTGCTTCTCTCCCCAGGCAGGGATAGCATGCCCCAAGATGCAGCTTTTTATTAAAGTTCTAAACCTTTTTTAATAAATGCTGAGAAGTCTCTGTCATGTTCTCTAGTGGAAGTACAAGGGACAGGTAGATGAACTAGATTTTCTGAAGGGTTCTTCTGGATTTGACTATAGACTGTAATACCATTCTCCACCATGATACTGAGAGCTAGCTAGAGTTTACAGCAGGAGTCTTATTCTCAATTCTATACTGCAACTTCCTCATGAATACTGTTTTTAAAAGTCCATTAACTTTTGCAGAATGGGATATCCAGATATTTGTTAAGCAATTTTTGCTGTGGCAGAGCCTAAGACCCTGTAGTTACTTTTTAAGAGGATTTAATATGAAGAACATCTGTTATATAAACATCTGTTTTAAGAGTTCTGATCAGAATATATGTGACAACTATTACAAAAGTAATGAAAGAACCTTGCTGGAACACTTTTGCAAAAGGCAAGAGTGGCGGTCTGACATTGAATGCTGTCCAAAATAACTATTGTTTAACTTCAATTAATGAATCAAAAACAATTTGTTAAGGCAAATGAGGGACTCTAGTTCAAAGTTGCATGTTATTATTTTTCTGGTGAAAGATGTGGCTAAGTTCTTAATACGTTAGTCTGTCATTCAGACAGGTTTCTGTTGAAGACAGAGTCTATGTGCATTTCATGCAACTGTAGACATGTTCCTCTGTTCTCCCTCCTCTCTTTCCTACAGCATCATATGAAAACTTCTTCTGGAAGATAACCTTCATAGGAGGGGAACTGCCTTAGACAACTTTCAGTATTTTTATAGAAAACAGAAGTTTAAGGAAAAACTCCAGAATTTCCAAGGAGAATAAAAAGCCAGAACAAACATTAGTCACAACCATTTAGGATTCTACATGAAAACACAGAATTGCCCAAGGATGTCTTTCTCGCCTCTCTTTTTCTGTGCAAATTTATTATTTAGGTTCATCTGATTAAGAAAAATAGTTATTTTAACAAATGGAAGTATGAGTTTAACAAATTTTAAGTATGCCTTCAAACCTTAATTTTCTTATAACCAAGAAGAAAAACTTTAATACTCTAGAGAAAACAGTCTTTTGGTGATGTTTATGTATTGTGCATGTCAGAAAAAAAAACAATGTTACAGACACGAGGGAGAAAGTAGAATGACTAAATAGGTTTTGAAAATATTACTACAGCTGATACTAGTTTTGTAGCTTTATTGTTTTGTAATTCTATTACTACATTTTCTACTGCTACATCTAGTAGTGCTATGTCTGCTCTGCTTCCTTGCTCTGCTGAATGCAAATATCCTAGGCAAGGGTATTTATACTGTGTTAGAGGAACTATGCAAATAGTATAAAGAAAATTAAAAATGTGTACTGAAATGTAATGTTTCAGCTAATGAATGACATGCATTTAAATAGCCTTGAGAATCTGAAATAGTCATTTGCCAAAAAGGCTTCTTTTGACAGCTGTGTATGGACATTTTCATTCTATTTTTATTCTATTTCATTAACTGTTGAGTCTTGCTTTCTCATATGTAAGTAAAGGTAGCAAATTGACACGATTGCAGGGTATGGTTTTACAGCATTTCATCTTTTTTAGAAGGAAAGAACTAAGACCGAATGTTTCTTTGGCTTCTCTTGACATAGAAATTTGTGCAGCTCTAACTTACTTCTTCATTTTCCTCTCACACAAATAATTGCATTTAAAAGAGTTTCCTAGGACATGTCTCCCAATTGTCCTTGAATATGCCCTTCTCTGGGAACAACGTAAACCCCAAGGGCTTACTCTTCTTTTTTTTCCTGAGGATTAGTAAAATATGTAGATATGAATGATTTTTGAGAATTACAACATTTTAAAAGTCTCTGTGCAGGGGACTGGGAGTTGCAAAAGGGCAGTAGTGTCTCTTGTGAATGAGGAAACAGGTAACAATTTATCTCAAGGAAAATAAAAAGAATGGAGCAGAAAAATTTAAAACTCACTTTCCAATGTTGTGCTACTGAAATAAAAAATAGTGAACTTTCATTTCACAAAGTTTTACGTATTGCAAAATGTTCCTTCCTTTCTAATTTTTTTTTTTCTTTAAGCTCATGTGAACTTCTGTAAATGTGTGTTACTGTCATTAGGCAAATTCAGTTAGCGTAAATAGGAATGTCGGTGAAATGCCAATGACATATTTGTTTTAGTCAAATGGCAACTGGAGCTTCTGTGACTGCAATTAAAAGACACAATGCTACCAATACGTGTGGTGGGTTCAAAATACAGGCAGTACTTTGGCTTGCTTACTGTTACTGTTCTCTATGCATCTAGAATTGCTACCAAAAGTAACGGAGAAGGTTTGCAAAAGAGATGCTGTTTCACTAAATATGGGCTGAAATAATGAGGGCTTTCCTAGAGTATCAATTACATGATGACTACATGAGATGAGCTCTCTTTATTTCTGTTCAAAAGTGTATACTCGTGGTCAAACTCGTATGTATCAGTGTGACGAGTTTTAGGGGAAAGTGCTTCAGAGAGTTTTTCTTTATTACCTTCTTAATTTACCTCCATAATATTAAAAAAATACTCTCTTTAAACAGTACTATGATTAGTTTCATTCTGTGCTCTGAAATGAACATTTAAAGAGAAAATACAGTTTATGATCTTGCTAACGCTACTATGCTATCCACAACATATGAAAAAATTGCATACCTGATTAGCTAATACTTCTAAATGAAAATTTCCCGATTAGATTATTTACATTTGGATTCTCCTCAGTTTTCTGTGGCCGGTAAGTTTGTTTACATTTGGATCCTCCTCAGTTTTCTGTGGCCAGTAAAGAACAAAAGCAACTAAAATATTTGGAGAGATTACTTCATTTCAAACAAAAGAAACTGTTTACATTGTTGATTTAAGAAAGGCGAGCAGGTAATATATCATTTTGGGTTTACTAATCTTATCTTGAATGATTCGGTGTTGGGTATAACCAGTAACATCTGTACTTTCAGAACTAGTTTAAGATTATTTCTCTATATGTTTACCTAACTCTTTAGTTGACTTCAGCACAGCAAAGCAGTGTTTGCCAGAACTGGTGTTAGTCCTGTATATGTGATCAACACTAGTCTGACAAGGGGTGCATTTTGGAAAAAAAAAGATGGATATATACCTTCCACATACCATCCATTCTGCAAGGCCAGCTATGACCTTAACCAAGACCATTAAGAATCATCCTTCAGGAAGATAGGGGAAATGAAAGCTGCTTAGTTGAATTGTATTGAAATGTAAAATTCTTTGTTCTTGCGCATATGTCTTAAATATTATTAAAGAAATGTAGAAATTATTCAGAAGCTAAGACAATCCTGGCATTAAGAGTCAATCAAGTGGAGTCTTGAGTGTGCATTGTTAGGGATTTATGTAAAGATGTATTATGTTGTGTAGCTGGCATTGAAAATCATGTAATGTCCTCGCTGACATAGCTGCAGCTGGCCAGGTGACTTCACTGGTGGTTAGGGGATTTTGATCTGCCAAAGTTTGCTACACACAGGAATACATATAGTATATTTCTCACTCCACTGATATGCTTTTAAATTACATCGATTCCTAAGTTTTACAAATGCTTATTGCACAGCTGGCTTTAGGATAGAGCAAAATAAGCAGGTACATAGGGTGGCAAATTTCTGGGACAGTGTTAAACAGCCTTTGTAAGAGACAGAGGAAGTGGATGACTGTAGAGCCCTGTCTACCTACACTAAATTTGGTAGCTGTTGTCTCCAAAGAACCAGTTCAGATCAATGGTCAGCAGCTGGTTTTAGCTCCTTCTTGCAACAGCTGTTGCATCTTGCTCTGCTCATCTCTCAGGCTTTAGTTGAAGGTCAGCAGCCCCCTTCTGTCCCTGAGCCCCCAGCCCAGCCTCTGCCATGGCAGGAGCAGAGGTGTCTAGTGCACAACATGGCACCCAGTATGGGAGGATAACGGGTATAACTCTTCCATAAAACTCTGTATGGGGGGTTATGTTGGCTGCTATCTGTGATTTTTAAATCAAATCAGCTTGTAAATGAGGGATTTTTCAAGGACAAAAGTGGGAAAAGAGTTCTGGACTGTTTTGACACTCTACAGCCTTCTGAAACCTCCATGGTCTGTCTCAGGCCTCTTCCCAGCTTCGTAGCCTGGAAAGTTGCTCAGATCTCACAGCCCCCATAATCCCCACAGGCCTTTCTCGTTTCCTCCTGTGCTGCTTCCCCAGTGTTTCCTGAGGCCCTCTAAACCTTCCTACCTCAGCAGATATACACCGTCTATTTGAACTCCCAGATTCCTCTATCCCAACTCACTCGCATGTGAAATGCCCTTTGCCACCACCTAGTTTTGCCTACATTGTTGAGGTGCCTCAAGCCACTTCTGAGATTATTTTTGAGATATACATGCCCAGAAACATGTTGTTACCCAGTCTTTATCCTACCATAAGTCAGATAAATAATCATCTCAAAACAGCTTTCATAAAACTATGAATCATTTATTTTGTTCCCAGTCACCTGAAATTACTAGAAGCTTTTAATTCTGGTCTATGTTGGTTTGAAAGGCTGTCCAAGAGTCTTTCTTCTGGAGTTTAGATACTGAATTGTCCATAAGTCATTGTCCCAAGTTCCCTCACTCCTCTGTAGGGTAAAATGATCCCCCTGCAAAAATGTTTGATGGTGAGGGGATTCACCTGTGGGAGATGCTCCCCTCTACTCTCAGTCACTACTTGTCTATGGATCCCAGTTTATTTTCCTATATTAGATAGAATAAAATCAAGCAAATATGTCTTCTATTATTTTGGGGGGAAAACAGTATATAAAGAAATAGATTCTTAAAAAATAAACACATGAACTTTTATTTTTCCATTTTACTAACTTATCACTTCTACTTTCCCTGTCACTTTACATGAAAGCATCTTGTACCCATCTTTAAAGCTCTTTTACCTTCTACTTCTATCTTTATAGCTGTCCTATTATTTGTTCTGGCCCGAATATGATTGGCTTGCAGTGTTTCATGCATTTCTGTAACAATTTTTCACTTATAAAATGTGATATCTGAAGGCAATTAGCAATTAATAAAGACTAGGGAAATTACCTCTGAAGGCTTTTAAAGTTTTCTTTTACTTGTTCCATATCTTTACAATAAAAAAATAAATTATATTAAAATAAAAAGTGCCTATTTGTCGAAAGAACACAGTTAAGCTGCACCCAATATAGTACTATATCCTGTCAATTACTGAACCTATATCCTATCATTTACAGAACCACAAAATCATGGAATGACTGAGGTTGGAAGACACCTCTGGAGATTGTTTTATTCAAACCTTGTATTGAGAGCAGGGCCAGCTGGAGCAGGTTTCTCAGGACTGTGTCCAACTGGATTTTGAGTATCTCCAGCAATGGAGACTCTACCAACTCTCTAGGCAACCTCTGCCAGTGCTTGACTACTCTTGTAATAAAAAAGCTTTTTCTTTCACGTAAGTGAAATTTCCTGTGTTTCGTTTTGTCGTTGTCCCTTGTATCACTAAGAACAGCCTGGGTCCACTTCCTTTGTTCCAACCATCAGGTGTTTATGCAGACTGACAAAATCCCACTTGAGACTTTTCCAGACTCAGAAGTCACAACTCTCTCACCCTCTGATTGCATGTCAGAGTCAGATGCTCCCAGACACTAATCACTTTTGTAGCTCTTTGCTGGACCCTTTGCCCCTTGCCGCATCCCATCTGGATGACCCTCGTGTGTATCGGCTTCTCCTCTGTTTTGGGTCATCTGTAAACTTTCTGAGGATACACACTCTGTCCTACTCTGACTTTGTCCCACTGTCCAGGTCACTAATGAAGATGTTTAGCAGTATCAGATCCCTCAGTGCCAGCCTGAGGTACACCAGTAGTACCTGGCCTTCAGCTGGACTTTGTGCATCTGATTGCAACCGTTTGAGCCCAGAAGTTGAGCCAGTTTTCAATCTACCTCACTGTCCACTTCCCTAGCCCATACTTCAGTATTTCGTCTAAAGATGTTATGGGAAACAGTGTCAAAAGCCTTGCTAAAGTCAAAGCAAACAATATTCATTGGGTTTTTCCTTGTCCAGCAAGGTAGTCACTTCATCAGGTTGGTCAGACAGGATGTCTCTCATAAATCCATGCTGACTCCTTCCAGTCACATTCTTATCTTTAATATGTTTGGGTATGGCTTCCAGGATTACATGGTCAATCACCTTGCATGGGATTGAGGTGAGTCTTACCAGCCAGTAATCCTCCTGCTTGACCTTCTTGAAGATAGGAGTAACATTTGCTTTCTTCCAAGCCTTGGAACCTCCCACAATACCCACAACATTTCAAAGATTATCGAGAGTGGCTTTGAAATGTCATCAGCCAGCTTCCTCAGCACATGGTGCCATGGATCTGTGTATGTTCAGTGTGTTTAAATGTTCCTTGACCTGATCCTCCTCCACTGAAGGTAAGCCTTCCTGGCTCCAGACTTTCCCTCTGGTCTCAGAGATATGGGATTCCTGAAGGCAGGTCTTACCAATAAAAACAGTGAGAAAGAAAGTGTGGAGTACCTTGGCTTTTTTCATGTTGTAGTAGAGGAGTTATACAGAAGCAGCAACTGAATACAAGTTTCCACTGCTAGGAGTCAACAAAGCAGAGTTAATATGACCCTCAGATATATTGAGATATATATTCAGATTAGGAGAAAAAGTCAGAAAATTTACATCTGTATCCAATACTGGTGAGAATACTACTAGAACAAAGTACCTAATTCTTATGGTAAAGAATTTAAAAGCAACAGCTAAAAAGCTGCCCTTATGATTTGAAAATTGGTAGATACTCTACATGGTGAGAGATTGTAAAAGCTCAGCATGTTAAAAGAAAGAGGAGTGAAGGAGTTGGAGACTCATGCTGCTTAAACCAAGACCAGAAACCTTTAAGAATAATTACTTCCTAAGCCCAAAAGTATTACTCAAGCACAAATTACTGAGCCTAATGGTAGAGGAGTTGACCCAAAATGTAGAAAAGGACAAAAGATCAGGTACTGTAGCAGTTTTTTCTGGTTTAGTTCTCATAATTTTGAATGGAGATTAACTGTTACATCTGTATACTATATGGCACCAAAGACACTGACCCCAATTGAAACATCTAATGACAATCGAAGAAAGAAGAAACATTTTTAAGATTGGCAAAATTTTAGTATTAGATAACAGTACATTCTCTGGGATTATTCAGCTAGGAAAAGAGAAGGCTTTGGGGTGACCTAATTGTGGCCTTCCAGTGCCTGAAGGGAGCCTACAAGAAAGACAGCGAGAGACTTTTTACTAGGGCATGTAGTGACAGGATAAGGAGAAATTACTTCAAACTGAAAGAGAATAGTTTTAGGTTAGATGTTAGGAAAAAATTCTTTACTGTGCAGGTACTGAGACACTGGAACATGTTGTCCAGAGAAGTTATAGATGCCGCACCCTTGGAAGTGTTCAAGGCCAAGTTGGATGGGGCTCTGAGCAACATGGTCTAGTGGAAGGTGTCCCGGTCCATGGCAGGAGGCTTGGAACTAGAGGATCTTCAAGGTCCCTTCCAACTCAGACCATTCTGTGATTCTGTGATTTAACTGGTGAGCTTGGGTGTCCACAGTACTTCCTGCAGTCTTGGCCTCACGCTTGCCTCGAGAAATACCTTGTGACCTATTGTCATACAGAGTGCTATCCACATGCACAAGTTCCCATCCAGTGGATATCAGGATACAGAGGAGAAGGAGAGATGGTGGGAACATGAGATCACTTCCTTTTTTTCCAGCAGGACATGGTTGGGGTTCTCTGCTTGATGTTGGAGCACTCCTAAGAGTCCCCATACGTGCTAGAATATCCATAGAATTGTTATACTCCAAAAGCTGTTTTCAAATTGCATAACAAGTATATGCTTATTGATAACTTCACATATTTCAGCTTGACTATGACTTCCAGATGGCTTACATTTGGTCATTTTTCTTTCCCATCTACTTCATAGTGCTCATAAAGAATCTCTGAATATGTGTCCAACTTTTAAAATATTTTAACTTTGCCTTGCATTACTAGGGCAAAACTTTGAACATGGAATTAGATGTCTGGGTCTCTACTTGATGCTTTGGCATTCATGAAGACACACTGTTCTTACTGAGATAATTTTCAAGTTCTATAGAATTTTGTTATGATGTTCTTGTTTGATGGCTACAGAAACCACAAAAGAAGACCCTTTGTGATTTCTACATTATGTAGAGTACATCTTGGATAAATTTATAAGCTCAGAAACATTCACTTGGAGTTTCTTCATCCTGTCTGCATCCCGTATTAAAATCTTACAGTTGTATCAGTTTAATGTCATAAGGATCTTCCCTGTAAAATCTCAGCATTGTGGCTTGCATTCACAAGAATTGTTAAAACTCTGACAATAACAGAGTAATTAGCAGATGAAATGCTTGTTTAATTAATGCATTGATCAGATCTTATTTTGTCATGGAAAGAGGAAGCTGACCAGGTCCACCTCCATCCACCCCACATTAGTGATACATTAATTTAGTATCATCACCTTAAGTAGCTTGTACACACACACATACAATTTTCTTTCACTCACTAATGCTCTTTCATGCTATTCAGTTTTACATGCTTCACAAGGATAGGTGTGGTTGTTTCTTTATTTCTTCAATTCCCTTGCCATGCTCTGTTTAAATTATTCCATTTGTAAGCATAGACAAGTTGATACACGCACGTTAGTTTCGGCACACATTTAACATTTATTATTTCAGATGGTTTTTGAGATTATAGAGAAAGACGGCTGCAAAACCAAAACACTTTTCGGTCTAATTAATTTATACCCTTTCTTGTAATCAGTTTGGTTTATGCATCTTTTTTCTCTTTCATTTGATTTCTACTTTTGTCTGATATTCAGAAGAATGAACATCATATTAAAAAAAATAAAATTAAACTGTTTTAATTTCCTTCTTCATTGTGTTGCTATGAGCAAATGACATTGAATAGCTTTTATCTTTACATTGTTGCATTGTTGACTACCACAGAGTAAAACAGCTTTATCTAATTATGATAAAATTAAGCAGACCTATGTTCAAATTATATTAGAATATCATATACTATCTATAATATTATCTGCATATATATATATCTCATTGACATATGCAGATCCAGCAGACAGAGACCTGCATTGTGAGGATGCACAACTGTATGGACAGCATGAACTGTCCATTACAGGGCAAACCTTCCTGGATTTTCCACCTTGAAACTTGTTCTTGAGTTTTTGTATGAAGAATTAAAAACTAAACATTAGAACAAAGGGTTCGTCCTTCAGATTTCAGGTGATATCATAAACCCCTATTTTGCTGGATTTCAGTACCAGAAATGTGGTGATGACAGTACTCCTTATGGGCCTGACACTGCTTCTTGGATCTTTCAGTAGAAATTCGAATTTTTGCAAAGTAAATGCAAATTAGATGTTCCTGTTTTATGACGTTGTCCTCACTTTTTAGAAGACTAAGTAAAAACATGAAGATGGTTGCAGAAGAGTACAATCTTGCCACACATTTCTTTCGCATAAAAAAATTAGCAAAAAGTTGTTAAGGGGAAGGACATTTTTTCATAGTTTTCCATTACAAGGAGCTGCAACGAAAATGTGCTAATCAGGATGCAAGAAGGAAGAAAAGGAAGAAAGTATGGATGAGTAATCAGTAACATGCAGCTGGATTTGTTAAACCACCCAAAGAACTGATATTAGGAAGGGGAAAAAGAAAGAAAAAAGAATGAATACAGAAACCAGACATTATTGACATAAATGGTGGTGTTCAAACACACAAATAGACATCCCTGAAATGACTCATCAGTATTACTAAGGTATTTTATACAGTATCATTTATCCATCTGTAAAAACTAAGCCTGTGCCTGCAGTAAAGAAGTTTGTATCTCAGACATTTAAGAATAAAAATATCCTTTTTTCCAGTTAAACTTATATGAACTGAGTTTGTAATATACACATCTTTTGTTTGGCTATTGTATACTGATATGGGAATTCATTACAGAATTCATAGCATTGGACTTATTCAGACTCAGATACAAAACTGTCCCAGCCTCACCAGCTGATGGTCAATGGAAGCCAAAACATTTATAGTGCCACCTTATTCAATTGTTGATATTCATGATGCTTGAATTCGTCACCTTTATCTATCGTCATCTTTACTCCCCAGCCCTCCAGTCTTTCCACATCCTTTGTGCTCCACCCTATGGCTTTGGGGAAGTCCTCTTTCATGTTTTCATACTTGAGGGAACCACCATCCCTCCGAGGCTCTCATTATCCTAGGAGAGGAGGCTGCTGCTCAGTATGGCGTACAGTGAGTCAGTCAAACTGTGTTTACGGACTTTGCAAAGATAGCATTTTTTTTTCCTGTAGGACAACAGTGTGCTCAAGTAAACCTCCTTCCTCATTTTCTCTCCTCCCAGTCCTCTCCCTTCCCACCCCCAGGGACTGAAAGGCTGAGCAAGCCATACAGGACACTGCTTCAAAATTATGAAAAAAATAACTACAGAGAAATTAGAGGAGGGATAACAAGAGTAAAAAGTGAACATGAGGGAAGACCTGAATGAACAGGTGGGGAAGAAATTCAGAAAGGAGAGAAAAGAAATTAGTGACCAGAGACAGTAAGGTAACAAGATTGGACAAGAAGCAAAATAAAATAATGCAATGAATCAAAGAATATGGAAATATGAAAACAATTAGGAACAAGAAAAAATGTACCAAAGAAAAATAAAGCTCCACTGAAAAGCCAGCTTTAAATTTTTTTTTTTTTTATTCAGTGGTGGAGAAGAAATAAATATTACTTTGGGAAATGTCTCAGCATAAGCTAGGGACATGGTTCACAAAAACTGAGATATAAAAACAAGGAGAAAAGTTGCAAAAATAAAACCAAGGGGGAAAGTTGAAAAGGGAGAAAAAAGAAAGGTAAGAATGGAAGATAGAGGAGGAGTGAAGGCCTTTTTCGTGTTTGTTCTGCCTCCTTTCCTTAGTGATGAGCAGGGAGTGTTTGCCTAATGGAGTCTCAGCCCCAGGGCAGACAGGAATGCCTCAGCTTACCTGGTAGCCAGCACCTCTCCCCATTTCAGGAGTGGTATTCACAGGTTGGAAAGAGACTCCAGGGAATCCCAGCACATTCCAGCAAGGAGAAGGAATGAAAACCTCCATACCAAAATTCATACCCCCCTCCTCTTCTAAACAGAAGAAAAAGGAGGTGGCTTAGTGTTGGTGGTAGAGTTCAAAAACCTCTCAGCACTTCTCCTCTATGTGTGCTAACAGACTCCTAAAGTGTTTTTATAAATAGGATGAGGAGGACCAGTTTTCTTCATCACCTGTGCTGTTTTCAGCTGGTATAAAACCACTGGCCTCGTGGTAGTGACTGCCTTTTCACCTCCATTGATGCCCTCTGTTGCCTAGCAGGGCACTGCAGAGTTAGGCCAACACAGTAGTTGTGCATTATTCAGCAGTCCAGCCGATTTAGTTAAAGTAGTTTCCAGTCTGTAAGCAGGCAAGTAGACTGTAAGGAAAACAGAGTTCAGGTTAGACTTGTCTTGTCTACAGAAGGCAAATTCAAGGGTCTATACCCTTATTAGCACATGCATATATTCTTATGAGTTTAGTTGGATAAAAAAACAAAAAAGCACACACAAACAAACAAACAAGAGGCGTGATACTATATGGGTTTTCTCATTTTTTTTGATTGATCTTCATGTGAACATGTTTAGTCAACGACTGTCAAACTCCCCTGTACCTCAGGCATGTGTATGCAAGTGAAACTGTCATCTCACACTTACTAGAACTGAAAAAATACATAGGTGGTTCCCACAAGCTTATTTTCTTTCCAAATGTGCTATATCACACTGGAGTATTACACCTTCTGAACATCGAACTGTTAACAGCAGAACACCATGAGATTTTATAAGTGTATGGTATTATTTATTCTAATAAAATGTAAAATATATAGTTTTAAAATAAATACATTCAGTTGGTGAAAAGATGTTTTGAACCAATTTAAGAGAGTTGCAGCAAGCGATATCATTTCTGATGAGTTCAGCAAGGCAAGCTCAGTCATGCCAGCTTGGTGAGAAAGCCGAACCTCACCCAGCTGTGAGATTTTGTACTGGAACCTCAAAGCCTCATGAGCAATTACGTTTGAATGTGGGCAATCATTGTAGCTAAAGCAGCAGAATACTTGGTCAGTTAGAGTTAGCTTAAGTGTTGTGGTTATCTTTTTACCCAGAACAAGTCATTTCTGTGTACATGAAACATGCCCAGCCTTTGCATGGGTCTACAAGAGGAGCTGGGGATGTCAGCGGAGGGCCAGCACAGCTTGTGGCAAGTGGGGGCAAACACAACCTGGGTGCAAGAACAGCACCGACTGCTTACAAGAGATCCTATCCTGCTTGCATGTAAACACAGTCTGCACCACTAACACTTTTAACAGCTAGCCTTCTACAAAAGCAGTAAGAAGGCAGAGCTGCCGAGTTTCCCGAGTTTTCAAGGCTGACTCTGATGCAATCCACTGGTAAAGTCCTCCAGACATAAAGATGAAACTCCCAGTGCTGGTGTTTATGGCACTCAGAAGTAACTTTTAGCAGAGACTTTCTGCAAAGGCAGAGTAATGTGACAAAAACATATCTTTGAGGGCTGCCACATTTCCAGTGGTTAAGAATTGAGTGATTACCTACCATGACCTGTTAAGTTCCTCCTTCCAGCTGCAGCTAGAAATTTTTTGGGAAATGCCTAAACACCTGTAATATATTTGGCTTTGCCAGGGCCATCATGTAGGTACATAAGAGAAGTATTTACAGCACCAACAAAGTAATCAAGCAATGGTAATAAGAAAAAGAGCACATTAGTTATGATTTTAATTTCTATAATTAAGAAGAGTGGACAGAATTAAAAGACTTGTCTCAATGCTTACTTAATTTACAAAACTCTCTTAACTTCCTCTTTTTTTTGGATCATTTTTCACATCTTTGGGTTATCGTCTTTTCTTTTGTGTTTTCTGTATCAAAACCTACTATTAAGACACATATGTCTGAAAATAAATTCAGTATCTCTGTAATAAGAAACATTCCTTAGGACTTAAAGTAAATCAAGTTCCTATGAAATGTGAAACAGCTCAATGTAGGTTCATTTCAAGACCTCTCTAACATGAGCAATATTGAGTCTCATAGTATTGTCACACTAGTTCAAAACACAAACTGGTTGAGTACAGTTATACAGAAGAATCTCAAATGTCACTTCAAAATAATAGACTATTTCCATTGTTTTAATTGCAGGAAGAAGGTATGTGCAAATGCTTAAAGATCAGAATTATAACAATAGCAAGCTTTGAAAACCACTCTTTCCTTAGGAAAAATGAAGGCATTTGGAAGTGTTCAGCTTTAAAATTATGCATTTATACTAACAACAGAGTAATAAAGCAGAAAAGCAGATTAAATATATTTGGTAAGGGGTTTTTAAAAAAAAAAAAAAAAAAGTATTTTAATTCCTGATATTGTCTCTTATGAGATTAATATAGTTTTAAAATTATGTTGCAAATATGGTATTAAAGACTATAAACCTGCACAGAAATGTGTGTGCTATAATATTGCATGATTAAAGGGTAGATGAGAAAAAGTACATGAGTTTATATTATTTCAACACAATGCACACTTCTAAATTTTTTTACTCCAATAATAGGTAGTTCAGTATCAGCTTTCATTTATTTCTGTAAATTAAGTGATGTACCTTTAATGGTTTGAAAATGTTAGTGTCTTGAAAATAATTTGTATGAGTAAAAACTTAGTACTTTTGCATGCCCTTACAAGACCTTTCTATTTATACAAAATAAAAATAAAATTTTATTTTTTAAATAAGATTTTAAAAATGCTGTTTCTTATATTGAGTATTTTCTGAAAACAAAATGATGAATTCCTATTATTGGACAGAGCCACCAGTTCAAAACATTCATAACAAGCCATAGCTAAAGTTGCTGGCTATGTAATAAATACATGGCTGTATATAGATAAATAGCCTTCTGAAGTCACATTCTAGCCTTCAAGGGTGATATACAACTTTAATTTTTACAAGGCAATGCTTTTCAATCTTGTATCAAAGATATTAAGATAATTTGCCATGGAGCATTTGAAATATTAATGTTGATTTATAAGATTTAAATACAGAGGACATTAAAAATATCAATTTTTGCTAGTCTGAGGAACACTGAGCTTGTTCTTTTCCAGAGATGCCCAAAGCCATCATGCCAAGGGGAACCTGGGAGCAGGCACATTAAGTGTTCCATGGAAGACCTGAGCAGGACTGACCACACAGTGCCCACAGAAGACGAAGGCAAGTAGACAGGTACTTAACTAAAATGGTTATAAGATATCCTAAATTAATGCCTTCCCCAGCATTAGCAGAATTAAGGCCACATGATTTTTTATTTCCTCTACAACTGTCTTAAATATCAGGTTAATTGGGGTGGAGCCACTTTTCCTATTGAGGCTGAGCCCTGCTTGGTCAGGAATGAACAGTGTGAGGAATCGAGCAGGAGCTTAGTAATTAAAGTTCTCAGAGTGCCCTAGTCCTGATAGGCAGCACATTCTGTACTTTTAATTTATGGATTATTTGACACTAGTATATTTCAAATAGTAGTTACGGGCTTGATGTAGATTACAGAGTTTGACCTTTGTGAAATAATAGTTCCTTCTGACCTTGAAATCTAGGATAGGTTAATGCTTCTGCATGTGAGTCATACTCCTAAATTCCTGAAACCTTTTTTATAAACAGGATGAAAATACTGTTTGTTAATTCATGTTTTAATCTAACAACCCATGTTGCTGGGACTGCCCTTGATTTAACTGATCAAGTGCTGATTTCCTTCTATTTATTTGGGGTTTTAAATTGCAATGTAAAAAAACTGAAATTGTGAAGGAGTTTTGGAAAATTTTTCCTGCAGTCAGCGAAAGCACCATTTCTAATATATTCCTTTTCTGAAAGAAATGTGCACAACAACTGGGTTTATGTAATGAATCTATCATTGCAGGACATTTTTGGCTAGTGTTTATGATCTTAAATACTTTATAGAGTAAAAAAAAATTTGATAAGAATTGAGGATTTTTTTCTTACAAAGTATGAAAGGAATTCATCTCAGTTTTGGAGAACTGAGGTTTTTTTCAGAATTCTGTGGGTTTATTGTTATGGGGAAGGAGTGAAGACTTCGCATAAAAGATCTAAAGTAAAAAAATAAGCTTTTTTTGACTAAGATGAAGCAAACTTCTACAATTATATGCTTGTACATACTACTTTCTTGATCTGAAAGTTTGTACCAGTGTCAGGTGAATAGTTACAAGAATCAGAGTATGCTGAAGCTCTTTTCTTACAAGGAACCAGCCTTGTGGTATGGATATAAGCTCGTTATTGATGTTGATCATGGGCTGCAAGCCTGTACACATGAAAGCTTATACATAGTCCACTTTATAATTTATACTTTTTGTATATTATGCCATGAATATTGATGTAATTTAAATTCAAGCACACTCGTGTCCTCTAGCTTTAAAAACATTTCTTCGTATGCTAAACTGTAAATCACTGAGATTACTAGTAGTTCTTATGCACATCATTAACTGTTTTCAAGATTATGACATTTTTTTGGTCAGGGAATTCAAAAAGATAATTTACATATACTTTAAAAATATAGTTATATTGCATAATATACAAAGCCGCATAAAATGTTGGCAGAACGTGTACTGAGTGACAGTACTGAGAACTGAGATGAAATATCTGTACTGAGAACTGATGCTGAAATATCTGCCTTTCTTACCATCACTTGAATCAAAAAATTAGTAGTGATGAAAAAAAAATGTTGTTTGGAACACACAACCAGCATACCTAAATGTCACAGAGGGACTGAAAAATTTTGAAAATAATTGTATTTCACTTTTGTGTAACTGGTTGTAACAAAAGGAATGAGAAATATTCTGAAGTGCCTTGAAATTAAACACAGCTCTTGACACTATCTCTTACTTCGTGTTTGTCTTCTCACTGTTAGAGAAATGTGACTATGTGAAGTCATCTGCGATGCCATGGTCACTTGTAAATTAGAGATTACAGGCAAGAATAGATTTTCAGTTAAAAAATAGGCAAGTGGTTACACTTTTAATGTAATACTGGAAGGAATATTTGATCAACAGGTTAGCTGCCTTACTGGATAGGCACTGGAAGGCCACAGCTTAGTGGCCCTCCTCTGGGCTCACTCCAATTACCTCAGATTGCCAGAAAAACAGTTTTTTGAATTTTGAATCTTAAGGTTAATGAATGCTATTCTGACAAACATTTTGTGCCTGTAAATTGGTGAGGAAAGGTTGTTTTTCACAGTGCAGTCTGTGGGTGGTCTTGTGCTTTGCCCAGAAAATGCTCTGTGAAGGTCTCTGAGATGCTGGCAGGGAGCCAGTCTGCCCTTTGTTAAAGTTTCTTGGTGTTCACTTTGAAGTCTCAAAGAGTTTGGCCATCTTTCCCAGGAGGAGTATTCAAGTGCTCCTTCTGTGTAATAGCAGGTTTGGTTTTGCCTTTCACTGGAAAAGTGGGATGTCACTTCTGCAGCTGTTCTGTCCCCAGCTACCTTCCCTAGTGCAGGACCAGGTTTGGGCACCATCTGAGAGCAATTGTGCCACATTTTTCAGTGAGTGTAATTATAGCTCCAATAAGCAATTGGGGGAAGATCTTGTGGTATTTCAGAGTACAGTTCTGTACCATTCCCCCAAAGGAATTTTATACCAATGGTCTGGTCTAGTTATATCTGAGCTTATTGATCAAATCAGACCACATCGATACTTATATTTTGTAAAAAATGAAGGCAGCAACCACACCTTCCCCTGGGTAGCAGTGCATCTGCTAAAGCCTTTATCCCAGGGAACAGGCAGCCAGGTGAAATCTTAACATGACTCACGTGCTCTTGCAACAGAATTATTCATTTTAGGTGTAGTCACTGTACAGAAGCTTGACTTGCCTCTCACTTCTGCAAGACCAGATTTTGAAATGGTAATAGTAATATGTACATGCCAGAAATATTTTATCAGATATTTCAGATTCATGAGGAAATTTAATCTCTTGTAGTATTTCCTAATTGTGTTTGGTACTTTAAAGCTTTTGATCTCTATTTAATATCAAGATTCAGAAAAATAATTAGCAAACTTCTGTATGATTTCAAATACTAGATTTGGAAATACTCATATGTTCCTACTAAAAGGAACAACAGACAAAGCAAGATCAGTGACTCCTGTGTTACTTTATTTCTCTCTCAGACATCCAATTTTATTCACAGATCAGAGGGGTCCACCTAGATATATTTACATAGAAACATCGTTATGTGTTTTCCTACTAATTAAGGCCAAAAATTTTGGACAAACTACAAACTTTTTACGATATATGCATGAGATCAAGAAAGATACCTTCTTTGGAAAACTATCAGGACATTCCCATTTAAGTAGCATCTTATTCCCCAGTTGTTAACTATGAAGTCGCTACACACTAGTCAGTAGAAGTAAACAACCTGCTAAACAGTCTGTATAAACAACTTCTTTGCCAGAAAACATACCTTCTGGCAATACAGGTTCTTTAAGATAGAAATCCTTTTTGAAAGTCTTGATTATACATTCTGTTACTAAAGTAGGACTCTTAAAGCATCTTTAAGTCATGCACATTGAAGTACAATACAGTTTATGCAGTTCTAGCCTTTTTTTGGGGCAGGAAAGGGAGTATTTTATAAATATTAAAACGTTTCTTTAGTTTCAAGATGTTTGCCAGCTTCTATCTCCCACTGGCCTATTGCTTTCAATGGTGGAGATTACTATCCTAATTCTGCATCTGTCAGACGTGTATTCATGCCTTGATTCCTTTGGCTTTCTGAAGAAGCTTCAGTTAGCTTTAGAGAGAGCTTAAATTAAATATATATCATAGGTACCCTTCAAAAGACATAATAAGACAACTGCCCTTAGAAAGACTTGTGATATATGTTACGCTCTTGTCATGATTTTCCAGGCATAGGTTGCTTTTCAAACTTTACATTCGCAGATACACACACATCATCCCTAAACCTAAACCCACGATTCCCACATTATTACAAAATTTCACAGAGAAGAAAACAGTAACAGAAATCTTGAAGTTTCTTCTTGTAACACTGCCAACAGTCCACTGTCTCTCTATCCCCCATTTTGCGGGGTTTTGTGTTCACCTGCTGCCTCAGCCCCCTGTGCCCCCTGCCCCTAATTCTCCTGGAAATCCTCCCTGAGATCCCCATTTTGACTGGAATCCAACTCCCCTCTGGCGAGCCAGAAAAGAGCTGACAGGAAGCGATGACATCTGGCTTTCTCCTGTGGGGTTATCCCTGTTTTCTGGATCATTATGATGAAAATTGTACATCTCCCTGCTTATTGGGTGTGTTGAAAAAAAGGTTCAGTGTAGAAAAAATAAAGAGCAAAACACAGGCATGTGGGAAAGTCCTGGAAATGTGGGGGCTCACTATAAGATTTTAGCTTTACTGGAGAGAGCCAAGAATTGCAGGTCTTATCCAGGTCTATAGGAATGGACCTCATCTATGGAGAGCTGGTGCATTTCCATTGTCAAATAAACAGTTCCTCTTCCAGCCCTGGGTAATTAAGAGAATGTCTTTGCAGGTTCACATGAAGCATATGTTTTATACATAAATCTAAAATCAAAGTTTAGACTGGGTTAGAAAGTGGCTGGGGGAAACTGAACATGCAGGCAAGGCTTTTGTTTCTGGGCATAGGACCTGAGCTCAGCTTAGAAAGTGACACTTCCATTGGTGGGTTTTCTTTTTTATTAATTTCATACATGGGCAATAGGCTTGAGCCCATTTAAATCTGTTTTAAAAACAATTTGTGTGGTTTAACTAAACAGAGATAATGCTTTTATGGCTACTCAATGAGAGAGTGATTCATTAGACCTTTGCTCTTGCTTTTCTACTACAGATTTGCAGAAACAGCTTTGGTACTTAAGAGAGAGAGCCAGGCTGGGTTGGAGTGCTGAAAGGATGTTTAAGGCCACTTCTCAGAAGTGGGGCTTATGCCGCAGCTGTGCTTGCTCCTCCTTAGCCCTGTGTTTGAAGCACTGTCTCTGCCAGGTCCAGAGCTTCACAGGATTATGCTCTGGGGCTGTCTTGGCTTGTTTCAGTTTCCCCAGAGGAAGAGACTGTACTTGCCATTTGGCACTGTGGTTATTGTTCATCTTCATTGCCAGTGCCATTAGTTGAATCCTGTATTTTTCCAGCATTTCTTACTCACTTTTCATTCTCCTTTTTCTTTTTTTTTTTTTTTTTTTGGTGGGGGGTGTTGTTGTTGTTGCTGCTTTTGTTGTTTTTTTTCTGATCTGAAGTACCGAAAAAATTTTTTTAAATCTAATAAAAAAATAATAATTTCCACTCTACAATTATTTTTTTCTACAGACACAGTATATTGTGGGAAATGCAAATGTTTCCTAGGTTATATTTCATTCCTTTTATTGTCTGCACTGTGAAGTAAACACATTTCATGTGAGTCTGTGTGTCCTCTGAAGTATAGAGACTGAGTGATGTGCTGTTGGTCATTTTAAATTATTTCTTTGTTGTTTTGTTTTTCATATGAATACCAAACTATAACAAAGAATAAATCTATATAATTATTAGCAGAAATTTCAGCTTTCGAACCTTGGTCTGGGTGGCACCAGAGAAGCACAATTTACAAAGTGTGTTTGTAGTTTTTACTTTTTTTTTCTGTTTCAATGGATAATTTTTTGTATGCTTTTAATCTGTGTCCTTTTGAAGACAGCTGTGTTAAAATGTATCATTTAGCAGGTCTCTACTTGCTTTCATGACACTAACTGCATTTCAGTAATGGCAGCTTTTTCTAAGGGTTCAGCTTTCTATTGGTGCCCAGTTAGGATTTACAGTTACATAATTTCATGCTGTATTTTATTCAAAGTATCTAGAGACAGCGATAAAATACTGAAAAGCAAAAGCAAAGATTGCAAGTGTCTGGTACACTATACAGCATTGCACACCCTTCCCCTAGCTTGTAAATGTAGCTCATTAACATGATAGGTATGTGCTTCTCCTTGCATTTGTTCTGTTTCTCATATGTGTCCAACAAAATACATTCCAGGAGATTGTTATTGCTCAGTATTTCTCTTAACTAAGGGATTTCCTTTCCTGTCTGTATACTTTTAAAAATAACCTAATTGACAAATCATCATGTAAAATTAGTTTGCTAATAAAAAATTAAGAAGTTAAATGATACTTTCAAACTAGCGAAGTTATAAGTTTTCTTTCTGATGTTACACAGCACTTTTGGTACAGTCTCACATGACTGCAAGTGTCTTGCATATTAGCTAAAAATAAAATCAAAAGCAATTTTTCTCAGCTAATGCTGAGAAGAAAGGCGATTGTAATAAGAAAAAAAAATCACAGGTTTAGATTCCTTTTTAAATGGGTTAAGCGCCAAAACACTAAAGTCATAAATTTCATGGCACAAAACCAGGAATTTTGGTCAGCATTATATTTTGAGGTGAAAAATTTATAGATGCTGTATAAGCTAGCAATGATTTTAATGTTTAGTAACAAATTCTAGCTGCCTGAGCACATAGAGTTTTGCAGAGTCCATGTCCAAGCTGCTCAGCAGATTAACCATGACAGAACCCAAACAATTCCTGAAGTGTCATAAGGCCCTTGGGCAGAGGATTTGTTTTGTACCCTTTCCAGTGTTCTGTACTGGCCACCAGGCACAGCCAACCCCTTCTAAGCAGGGACAGAGAAAGAATTCACAAAGAGAGCAAAGAAAAAGGCTAGGGAGTGTGCAAGCCCCAGTGTATGTTTGTTGAGGAGAGAGCTGTTTTAGGACTGCCCTGCAATTTTGGTCTTTTGTTTCTAGAAAAGTGTGGGTTTCCCTGCACTCACTCCAATTTGGCCTGAAGGTTGTAAATAGAAGTGGTTAGATTAGAGCAAATTAAAACTCTAATCATGCAATCCTTACTAGATTGGGGCAAAGCAAAAGCTATAAATTCAGAAACTTATTTGCCAGCCCAAATTTGTGCGAAAGGGAAAGAAACTCAGGTCATAGGAAATCATCATTTTTAGTTATGAACAGCTCATATGTATATCAGTTCTCATCTCCTGTATTTTGTGAAGCTTTCAGTGTCCTTCAAAAATATTTTGAAGAAATTTTGCATGAGAGTGTTTCTTCTGGGAACAAGTTTGCTCCACCTGTGAATCAAGTGAGTTTCAGATGTCGTATTAAATCCCATCTCCTTCAGGTAACCTTTTTGACCTTCTCTGTCTCTTTACACCTATTCCTGTGCCTAATCCTTAAACTATTAGTTTTGCAGTTGTTCCAAATAGGCTTCAAATTTTTCAGGGCGGGAACCTTGTCTAAATTTGTATTTACAAAGCTCCAGCCACACAATCTGCACCTGAGGCACTACACGGACAGTAGATGGTCATGAACCTTCTTAGTGAATAACAGATGTGTCTAAAACTCTCATTCAGTGTACTCATTTAAAAAAAAATAGCACAGCTTTTAAAGTTTACAGTATAAGTTATGGTTGGAACATATACATGATTAATGCTAAAGATATTTTAATGTTATTTCTTTTATCAATAATTAGAATTCAAATGTAGTAACTGCTAGCAGATTTCAATATAATTATAATTTATCTTTCGAAAGTATTTCTTTTTCTAACTGTATTACTACTACCATAAGGTAAGGAGGTGTTTTTCGTGAAATTGTCATATTTTTAGATGTAATTGGAACTTCGCAATGACAGGAAGATATTTAAATCAAGTGTTTTGCCTGGGTCTACAGGGAAAAAAATACACCTACTGTTGTTGGTTGTGTACCCTTTTATAACTCCACAAAATTTCAATGCAATTACTCTTGATTTGCACTCTGCTAGAAGAAACAAGCATGTCACGTTTTTCCTTGGGAAGTCACTGTGCCAAAGATTGCTGTAGGCTGTAAAAGCTCGTTAGGAACGTGCCACTATATACCTACCTTGTTCATACACTCTTCCCTGGATCCATTATTGGCCACTATCAAGAGAGGGAACTGAGCCAGTTGTGGTTTAATTTGGTACAGCTGCTTTTACTTTTTTTTAGCTGCTTTTTTAGATGTCTCTGGAGGACTTCATCTTATGCAGGACTTAAGATGCAGACCAAACAAGTAAAATTAAGACAATACAATTGCTGTTTAATAATCATTCCTGGTACTTTTGAGAGAATCAAATGATTTAGAAGACTTGTTTCCATAGGGAAAAAAGCCTGGAGATACTTTTTCAGTCTTATCTGACCTTCTGCAGCAAATCTCATTGGATTTGATTCTAATCTGACTTTGCAAATGAGAAACAAACATCATGGAAATGAATGGAATGTCATAAAACTGGATTTTAAATTAGAATTGGGCCAGTAACGCTGTTTTAGAGGATTGTAACACAACTGACTTCAAAGACCTCTCTATGACCCACATGTGAAGATGTGGGGAACTTGCTTTATCGACTTAATTTGAGATTTTAGCTTGAAATTACACAGAATTTAGAATTTTATTCTACTTCTAATTCAGATTTTAATCCAACCTAATTAAAGTCCTATAAAGATGTGCAAAATATGAGGAAAAGGCACAAATACGGATTTAACATGCAAACACCAAGGGAAAGCCAAGTTTCTCAAGCACTGGATTTCATGGGATTTACCAGAGTGTACAGTGTGCAAAGTTTATGTAGCTTTGGTGAACATGTCCTATGAGCTGTAATCTGGGGACAATGCGGTGGCTGCCAGAGCTCAACTTCCAACTTGTCCCCAGGCCTTTTTATGCTTATGTATGCCCCACCTACAAATGTGCTTAACTAAAATGCTGGTACTTATGAGTGACGTTCAGTCAGCATTTTCACACGATTACCTTGCCAATTAAAAATGGGCTTGGTACTGAGTTTAGAAGTTAACTCAGATACTCCTAGCTTGGGCAGAGAGTTGCTTTCAGGCAGGGTGAGGCCAAGTCTGACTTTGTAGGAGATGTCATGCCTGCTTGGAGAGACGCTGTGACTCGCCAGGGAGCTCACTCCCTTGGGCCTTTCTCCTGGACCGCAGCCAGAGGCAAAATCACCGCTGTGAGACAGAAGCGTGACTTTGATCCAGCAAGTGGCTGCACCTTCGCCCAGTGCCTCTTCTTTGTTTACTGTGGTTTCTTTCACATCCTCAGTATTACTGCCATGCTACCTATGATGGTTTCAGAAAAAAAAAATTCCATCATCAATTTAAATTATTTTTAAAAATTACTCTGGGCATAGCCTAATTGCATGTTGTTTCCACTGTAAGAGGAAAACTATGTGTCTGAGATTTGATGACTGTAGAGTGCAAGAAAGATTTACAGTATTTTAAGTATATTAATTATATGCATTTTATACTAAGAGAGAAGATAGAAGATACCACGATAATGACTTTCCTCTAGGTGATGTACAGATAGGACAAAACAGCAGCTGTTTGTCTTTAGAAATGTACCTCTGGATATTATTTGGGGACGGAAAATGCTTATCTTGGAGATAAAAAAAAATGAAAGTATCTGGAAAATAGTAAATTGTTCCGATGTGATGTTGCAAGTGGAAAATGCACACTTCAATCTGGAAACAAATTGGTTATTGAATGTATCTAATTATGCATATGTATGTGACATTAATTTGTGCAAATAATTTTGATAACTGTCAATACAAATTAGATGTTTGTCATTTGCACATATTGTGCATGATATTTGGCTTGTGTGTTTGCACGTTAACATGAGAGATGTTGCAACATAAAGAGTCACCTTTTTCTTGACTTCCTTATGTAATAAACACAAAAATGTTTGGATAATCAGAAAACAGAACTTGATTATTTCAAACCATTGCAACAATTACTTTTGGTCATTACTAATATTTTGAATTAGTCTGAATAATAATGAAGAAAATTTTATTCTCCTATCACTGTTCAAATCAAATAGCAATACAGCTTCTCCCAGTGGCACTCATGCAGATGTCACTAGTCAACACCTCCTACTCTTTGCAATTGCTTGTAGGTCCTTATCTTCTCTACAAGATGGAACTTGATTCATTTACATTTTCCCTTTTCAAAGCAACAAGTAGTAAAAGCCAGAAACTCTCTGGGACCTACATTTTTCACATGATCTCTGTCACTGTTATATGTACCCTCTCACTTCAGTTAGACATAATAAGCGTATTTTTCAGAAAAAATAACACTTTGAAGAAACTCTGCGTGTTTGTCTCTGATCATCTCACTATTTTAGCTTTGTTTAGCAACATGGTCCAGAGCTCTTCAGTGGAGTCATTATGCTTTATATAGTGTTATAACATTTTTTGTATTATTGATGTTCCTATAATACAAAAAAACACCAACGATGTTAACAAGAATCAAAGCTCATCAGATATTCTAGTAGCTATTCCAACCAGTAATTTTATTACTCTCAAAGGCTTATTTATTATTCTCCAAAGAGTACATGTTGCTATTCTTAATCAAACAGTGGAAAAGGTCTGTACCATCGAGGCTTAAAGTATCTCTTTGGTTCCTGCAGGAAATGTTTTATCTTTTGCTTTTCATATTGTATATCCTGCCTGAAAGATTTTACAATAATGTAAGTAATCCATAGATATAGAGAGCTCATAGTAATAAATAATATTCCATACCAATTCATACAGATTCAGTAGTGCAGACAGAAACAAAAATGAAAAAAGTAAACCTGCCATGGTGAGGCTTCCTGCATACCAGACTGCTCAGTTCTGAAGTTCGTATGATGGTGAAAGCAGAAACAAGGTCCTGTAACTTTTTTCTTTGTTAGCAATGAAATTTGGGAGCTGATTTCTGTCTAGTTATTCCATTGATTCTGTACGCCATTAAACTGCGGAAGGCAAACACACCGCATCAAATATAAGTTCTTCATCTGGCATCTGTTGTCTGCACATCTCTGAACTGAATGGTGCTGTGCCTTGGGTGTCACTCAATAGAAATGCTCCATCTGCCTCCATCATCACAGCAGGATTTTAAAATTAATCATAGAAGGCTGCAGTAACCACCCCTTCATGCAGCACCTTCTTCCTTCCATCATTGATACTATATTTTCTCAGTCAGTCTCACTCCATGAAACACATTGACTGACCAATGTCAATTACATATATTTGATTTGTGTATTCAGTGATGTATCCAGGGCTTTGCTGGATTGAATATTTAATTGGTTTGCAACACCACGTAATGATGTCTCAGAGACTCATCATTACTAGGAATGACTTTTAAACTGTTTGGTACTTCAATTTTTTTTCATTTTAAAACACTTAACATAGGAACTTTAAATCATCCTACACTACCTACCAACAATTTGCTAGATGATCCATAAGATCTCTAACCAGCCAAGCCATTCTATGATGAAGAGCAGATCACAATGAATTTAAGGTAATACAGGATAACAGTGATATATTTTCAGTGATTAAGTAACCTGGTAAAACTTTTTAATTCCTTTTATAAGAGCCAAAGAGTGACAGGATTTTAATAAGCAGTCAGAATCTGCTTGATATTCAAAAGGCTGACACATTCGAGCAAATCTTTGTCCTTGTTGTCTCCAGTCTCACTAAATGGCAATAGCCTCAGAGTTGGCATTCATAATATCAGGCTATAAAATACGTTTACAGGTTCACCGAGTCCAGCTCCTTGTTGTTGTAAGCAAAGCATCAGAGAGGTCCTTTCCCCAAAGTTATCAAGTTCCCATCTCCTAATAATTAAATGTGTTGTTCACTGTCCTTTAATTATAACCTCAGTGACACTGCGGAAAACTGATCCCTTCTTTGTTTACATTGCTTTAATTCATGAAAAAATAATACACCTTTGGGTGGAACATGCACAGGTTCCTCTCCCTCAGTTACTGTAATAAACCTAATACTTACTGCAACAAGTTAGTTAAAGTGCGCATTACAAGACCATAGGATTTCTGCTATAATTTGTGGTAATGGTGTATGCCCAGCAATTAGAATATTTTTGTAAAAGGATATTGATTCATTGTAATACAGCTTTGTGGAGATATACAAACAAGAAGACAAAATAATGACTCTTTTACTCTTAATATTAAATTAATTCTTCACAAGTCGCTGCAACTTTTTACAAGACAAAGCCAGAAACATGTCCTTGACCCCAGGTATAAAATGGAGATCTTTAAAAGGAGACTGTCTTTCCAGGTGAGAGGAAGGTGTTGCTCAGAGGATTTCTGTCACAGAGAGAGGCATGATAGTCCTTGAAGATCTTCAGTCCTCCGGGGCTAAAAATAGGGAAAAGCAAGATTAAGGGTATATAAGCAATTTTTGTTTGTCTATTTGATTTTCCTCTATAAGCGTGGTTTCTGTCTGTGATGGTAAATTGAAGTTGGAATTGAGGAAGTCACAAATTCCTAAGTAAATAAATGTTTCTGATTTTAGCAGGGCTGACTTGTTAAGTGTTTATATCCTGAGAACTTGATTTACCTGGAGTAGCAGATCTACAGAATTCACCTATGTGCTGGAAATCATATAAAGTCTACCAACTCTGAGGTACATCAAAGTGGCCAGAAAGGGACAGAGGAAAAGATTTTTCTCATCTGGCTTCCATGATGTGGAGTTATTTCAGCTGTCCTTCTGAAATAGAAGTTCAGTGATCTGCCTTATCTTCCAGTCACTACCACTTTGTTTTGAACTTTTTTCTTTCTTTACTCTTTACTCAGTATTACCTGAACCTGAGAAGAAGGGGGAATTTTCATTTTAGTTTAGATTATTATACAATCAGCCACATTTTTTTCCTTATTTCAAACTTTGAGAAAGGTTTGGTTATTTATTTCCTTACATTACAAAAGCGTTTTCCTGAATCATTCTTGTTGCTTTTCTTTCTCTCAACATTTTTTCTATGGTTCTTGTTTCCATAATATGATAAACTCGGCCTTCTTTAGTGTTAACGTGACTCAGCCATCCATTTGCAGTTCTGGTTCACTAGAACCCCCTTCCTCCACACGCTTCAAAGAATCACAGAATATTCTGATTTGGAAGGGATCCACGAGGATCAAGTCCAAATCCTGACTCTGCACACCCCAAGAGTGTACCCAAGTGGGTTGTCCAAACTCTTTAACTCTGGCGGGTGTGGTGCTGTAGCCACTTCTCTGGGGAGCCTGTTCCAGTGCCCAACCACCGCTGGGGTAAAGAATCTTTTTCTGATACCCAATCTAAACCTTCCTTGACACAATTTCAGACCATTCCTTCTGGTCTTGTCACTGGGCACGAGAGAGAAGAGTGTCTGCCGCTCCTCTTCCCCTCATGAGGAAGTTGTAACTGCAATGAGGTCTCCCCTCAGTCTCCTCTTCCCCAGGGTGAACAGATGAAGAGACATCAGCTTTTCCTCAAATGGTTTCCCTCAGGGCCCTTCACACCCTCATGGCCCTCCTTTGGACACTCTCTAACAGCTTAATGTTTTATATTGTGGCACCCAAAGCTACCCCCAGCACTCGAGGTGAGTCCGCCCCAGTGCAGAGCAGAGCAGGACAATCTCCTCCCTTGCCCAGCTGGCAATGCTGTGCCTGATGCCCCCCAGGACAGGGTTGGCCGTCTTGGCTTCCAGGGTGCTTCATAGGTGATTCATATTCAACTTGACATCAACCAGGACCCTCAGGTCCCTTTCCACGGTGCTTCTTTCCAGTATCTCATTCCCCAGTCTGTACACACATCCAGGTTTGCCCCATCCCAGGTGCAGAATCTGGCCCTTTCTTTCCCTTGTTAAACTTCATGTGTTTGGTGACTGCCCAGCCCTCTAATTTATCAAAGTCTGTCTTCAGGGCTGTGCCGGTTTGGCCAAAATCTAGTAATATAGCCCCTGAGAGAAAAACCAGGTTGCAACCACCCTTCCCCCCCACAGGGTTCGGGAAAAAAAAGGAAATTTTTCCTCGAAGGAAAGTGAAAGAGATAAAAACTATTTATTTTAACAAATACACAGGAAAAGGATAATGATGCTAAATAATGAACTAAAACCCCTGCTATAGAGAGAAACCTGGGAAGATTTCAGAGTCCTTCTGTAGGTGTGGTCTCTCTCCTCCTCGGAGCTGGTCGGTGAGGGCGTGGGCCCACCCCCGGGTCTTGGGGAGAAAATTCTCCTGATGTGTTCTGATGTTGTTGAAACAGTTCAGAAGAGAAGAAGGGTAAAAAACCAAAGTCCCAGGAAACAAAATTCAGCTCTCCGTCTCACGCCAAGAGGGAAAAAAAACCAGCTGGCTGAAGGAAAAGCAAGCAGGGTGCTCCCTTCGTGCCTTCCGCAGTCAGAAAAAACACTGAGGAGTGTAATCTCTGTGTCCTTGAGAAGCTGCTTTGGAAAGTTCATCTGGGTTTTTTTTTTTTAAGCTCAGTTTAAAGGCACAGAAAAGGCACAGTACTACTTTTTGGGCATAGAGCATGATAGGGGATACACATGATAGAGTCACCCCAAGAAAAGGGCCCCTCTGCCTTCAACTTCCTGTGTTTCACTTAATCACCTGTCTTCTAAATGGTTACTTCATCTTTTACTGAAACAACCTCTTAATATTTCCACCAAACTTCAGCTGCAGAGAGAAAAGCCTAACTCTACCTTCAGATGATTCTTTTACCTACACTTTTCCCCCCTCTCCCAAAAGTCACCAATTTCTCATAAACTAGTTCTTTCACAGATCACTGCCTAGTGGCTTTTCTTAGAATAATGAAATATCCCTCTTGATTGAGAAAGAGTCTTTGTCTTATAACTTTTGGTAGGAGATTTTTTTTTTTATGATGGTCAGTATACTTAACATAAAATAAGAGACCTCTGTTGCTGGGTTTTGTTTTGATGACAGCAGTTCTTCCTGTTTGACAGTTTGAGGCAGTGTGCTGTATTGTAGCTGGTCCATTGTTTCATTTCCTCCAATTTCGACATGATGAAAGACCACAAAAAATGAGATAATATAGAACAAATAATTTTATCAGAAAATGTTGTTAATTAGGGTGTTTATGCTTACAGATTGCCTCTGTACAGAGTGGAATACCCCCATTAAGTAGGACTGTGCTTTAAGTAGAATCACTTGGTGTCAGTTATAAAATATTATTGGTGAGGCTAAAACAAAGGTTATTTTCTGAGCTGCAAAGGACAGTAAGTCTAAGACTAAATTCAGAAAGTAAAACTATTGCTGAAGATATATATATATATATTAATAGTGAAGCAAACCATCTGTATCTCAAGATTTTTTGGATGCATTTTTATGTTTTATGCACTAATGAGAGTTGTTGGTGTGCAAGTCTGCATGCAAGTTGAAGTGGGTTGGAACTTTCAAAAAAAAAGGTTACTCACATTTGCTGTTACTTTTTGATTCTGTTTCTTGTTAGTTTATGCTATTTTATTGTTAACAGTCTGGTCTTAACTTATGCTTTCTTAATAGTTGGATAATATGAGCAAAACATGAGAAAAGAAAAGGCGTATTAGGGGCGTGTTCAAAGTGTTGTTTCTTTGGGGAGTGAACAGTCCTTCCCCTCCAGCATTTCCCCAAGAGGTTAACACTCCATCTTGTCCCACGTACTGCCCTCTGGAGCAGTCAGATGTCTTTGATTCAGCCTAGTCAGATTTCTTTGACACTTCCTACTGGGTCATTTGGGGACACATGCTGTGGGACCCAATGGCAGGAGAAAGCGCTAGGAAAGAAACTGCTGTTGATTGAGTAGCAGTGCTAGAAATACCAGTTGACATTTCATTTCGTGTATTCTATTACTGTTGAACAGATGTACTTGTCTGTTTGCTGCTGTTGATTTTTAGTCCCTGTTACCAAGGCAAATACTTCCCTCTTCCTCAAAAAAGGTAAAAAGCAAAGGAGATATAAGTCCTTTGCTTCCACTTCTGCAATAGTGTCAACTTTCCCAAAGACATTGGTGTGTTTTGCTGGTTGGATTCACATTTCCTTTACAAACACACCACTGACCCACTTGAATTATCATCAATCATTGAATATTTTGGGCTGGAAAATACCTTAAAGATCATCTTGTTCCAGTCCTCCTGCCACTGGCAGAGACACTGTCCACTGTACCAGGTTGCTCTAAAACATATCCAGCCTGGCCAGCCACTTCCAGGGATGAGGCATCCACAGCTTCTCTGGGCAATCAGTGTCTCCTCACAGGAAATAATTTCTTCCTTATATCTAAGCCTACTCTCTTTCAATTTAAATCCATTCCCCCGTGTCCTATGCCCTTATAAAAAATCTCTGTCTAGCTCTTTCGTAGGCCCCTTTTACTAACTGTAAGGCTGTTACATGGTCTCCCTGGCGTATTCTTTCTTCAAGGCTGAGCAACCCCAATTCCCTCCCCTGTCTTAACGGGAGAGGTGTTTCAGCTCTCTGATGATCTTTGTGGCCTTTCTCTGGACTTGCTATACCACGTCCTCATCCTTCCTATGCTGGGGGCCCCATAGCTGGATATAATATGCCAAGCGGGGTCTCACAAGAAAAGAATAGAGAGAGAGAGAATCACTTCCCTTGACCTGCTGGCCACAGTGCTTTCAATGCAGCCCAGGATATGGTGGCTTTCTGGGCTGCAAGCATGCACTGTCAAGATATGTTGAACTTCTTGTCAACCAACACCCCCCAAAACCTTCTCCTTTGGACTGCTCTCAATCCATTCTCTGCCCAACTTGTATGTGCTTGGGAGTACCCCAACCTCAGTGCAGGACCTTCCACTTGGCCCTGTTGAAGTTCATGAGGTTTGCACGGGCCCACCTCTCAAGCCTGTCCATATCTCTCTGGATGGCATCCCTTCCCTGCAGCATGCTGACCACACACACAGCTTGGTGTCAGCAGTTAACTTGCTGACAGTGCCCTCAATCCCACTGTCCATGACACTGACAAAGATGTTGACCAGTGCTGGTCCCAGTGCTGTCCCCTGAGGAATGCGACTCATCACTGGTCTCCACTTGGCCATAGAGATGTTCACCACAGCTCTTTGAGTGCCACCATCCAGCCAATTCCACTGACTGGTCCATCCATCAAACTCATGTCCTTCCAGTTTAGAGACAGGATTTCCGGTGGGACACGGTTAAATGTCCATGTAGTCTGGCCTCTTTTCCTTCCCAAATCTCTCAAAAAAACATGAAATCATCAGACCAGAGACATGTGCTTAACTATGAGTTTAAAACTAGTATCAATTTTGCGCTCCAGGTTTCTGCTTTCAACTGAAGAGTGATTTCGCCTGCCAGATAAATAAAAGAGATCCATCAAAACCAAATAAATACCTCCCATACAGTGTCTCACTGAGGTCTGTCAATGGCATACCCAAATGCTAAATTTTCTATCATGAAGTTGTCAAGTAAAACACATACTTAACTGTCGTATTTCATGATTAAGACTCTGATCAAAATCAGAGTGTATTTCACTAGATTTTCAAGCAGGTGAATAATGTAAGAGGTCCAAATAATAGTTAGCAATACTACCTGTATTACAGGTCAGATTCTTCAAGCTGTAATTGTCTGCTTTTCCTGTCCACATTACATACTACTTCCATTTCCAATATAATGACTTCTAAAAATATATTTTGGCACTTAACTTCATTGATGATGAAAGATAATGCATTTTCATAGCAATGTTAAAATCTCTTAAATATTTTATACCATAATGGAAGACTTAGTGAAAACATACGTGTATATTTAAGCTAGAAACATTTGGACTAGTATTTTATGTTTTATTTCATTTTGAAGTGCAGATCATACTATATTCATTCATATTTTATTTCTATTCTGACAGATTTTCTTCAGGAGGTAATCTTGAGAGACAAACTCATAATTATTGGGTAGGTACCCCAAAAAGTTCATATGTGCTGTATAAATATTCAAGATGATCAATTAATAAACAAAGAACATAAGAATAACTGTGCTGGGCCAGACCAAGATGATGGATAGAACAGGATACCAAGTGAAAAATTATGAAAATAGGGCAAGTGAGTAGTCATGCTTCTCCCAAGCATTGCAGCAGACTGATTACTTGCAATGTGGGCGGTTCATGAGCACCCTGTACTCTGTGACCTTATAGATATCTGTTCCATGAACTTTTCCATTTTGGACTTCCACCTGTGCAAGCTTTAACTTTCAAAAAACTCTTTCACAAGTAGTGCTTAACATTAACATATGCTGCATGAAAAAAACACTTCATTTTGTTTCTTTTGAACCAGCCACCTATGGATTAATTTGATGTCACTACCATTGAGAGACACAATGAGCAAGTGATGTCTATTCACCCTTCCCATGCCACTCCCAATTTTTAATGAATTTATCATATATCCCCTCAACTGTCTGTTTTCCAGGCTAAAGTTTCCTAGCCTGTATAATTTTTCCTCCCCTGGAAGTCATTCATACCTTTGATCATCTTTATTGGCCTTCTCTCTATCCACCACCGCTCTTCCATATCCTTTTTTGAGGTGGGACAATCAGGGCTGCCTGGAACATTTATTATGCAAGGACAAAGCAACACCTTGATAATCACAAGCATTGTTTCTCAAACAATTTTAGTGTTTACATTTATCAAAACATTTATTTCTCTCGATTCCCTATTACAAGCCAGGATTTGAAATTCAAGATTGACTAATGAATACTGCTTTTGGCATAGCAAATTCAAGTTTGTTTTTAAGTGATAGAGCTCCAGGCTAGAATGTGTTTGCAAGCTAGGTTTGACTGTGCTGAAACCAGACAACGTAGATCCAGTTCTACCTTTGAATGTTTAGATAATAATGATTCATGCTAATAGAGGTTGTCTAGAGCAGTTCAGCTCACTAAAGAATTTATTATAAAATATGTTAAACAGGGTCATAGACATAAGTGAGTCATAGATGTTAATAGACCAGGGCAGTCCAATGTACTAAGGAACAATGTGAGTGAGATGTTTCCCTAAAGGGGTCCAAGCTCAGTTGATAGCCCAGCTGGGACCACTTTTCCTGTGGTATAAAACAGCAAGGTGAAACAGTGCACCCTGAAAAAGAGCACCAGACTTGTCCCTTTCCCATATTCTGGTGCAATTACTCAAAAAAATATTTAGTGGAATTTCATCCCAGCCATCTGACAGGCCTTTCATGAATATAAACAGAATCAGCTCTTTCTGTAAGTGATGGAAGAATTTAACTCCTTTTTTTTTTTAACTGCTATAGCTCTATTAGAATTAAAACTTAATGGCATATTTAACCTTTTTTTGTCCTAGAAGTATAATTATCTTTCACAGGTTTTTTAAATATATTTAAGAAACAGAGATTTATCCTATAAGTTATAATATTCTTTTAAAATTAAATATTTAATAAGATTATAGTCAACATGGTACATATATCGGTTTGGTCAATTCATTTCTGATCATAATATTTCATGACTTGTCAGCACAGAGAAGTTTCAACAAATAGGCATGTTTTTCTTGACTAAAATCAATTGCTACTTCTATTTTACAAGGGTGTTTTTTACTTTAGGCATTCTTGTGTTTCTTGGCTTTCTTACTGGATCATTTTGCAAATTTAAAGCTCTGGCAAGGTTTCATTTTTTTTACTATCTGCTCTTAATTATGCATTACTTTTATTTCCATAACAAGCTTAAAAAATCATGCAAGGAGTCCAAAGAGGATATGTATTTTAATGAACATTAATTTATTTCTGTGCATAACTTGAAAAATGAAAGCAATGAGAAAAATGTTGTCAGTTCAATATTATGGCTGAAAATTTCAGTAACAAAATTTAAAGATGCTTGAGGTTGACATTTCCCAACATGTGAATAATTTGGAGAATTTGGTGCTTATCACATTGCTTTAAACCAAAAATATTTCTCCTAACCTTTGAATTCAACAAGAAATAAATTAATTAGACAGTAGAACAAGAACTTGAATTATTTTAGTTTGGAACTGTGAATCAACCAGACACAATAATCTCAGTATAAAAGACCATATCCTGGGCCTAATAAAATGTTACCAAATTAGCACATTTCTTAAAAAAAAATCTAGCATAATCTAACAAGTTTTCTCTAAATAAGAGTTTAGTAATATGGTGTGAAAAACTCTTGAAATCACTCTGAAACTCCAGAATACATAATCACTTTTAAATCATCACAATTTTAAATGTCTAATGGAGATTTATACGTCTTCTCTGCAGTGACTTCTTTCTTGCTGGACAGGTTTGAGTTACCATGAGTACTCCACCCATGCATATATGAAAGATTAGCAAGGCAAAAGAATTGCTGAAAAATATAAGCTAGGACTGAGTTAGTAAATAAATGCCATGCACTGAGAATGGCATTGCCTTGAGAGGAAACAATCGAAAATGCTCTGCACTGAATCAGCAAAAAAAGTACCGAGCTTTTCCCATGATCTTTGAGAATGGGGATAGCATTGTACTGAGTTCACTGCACACACTGACTACCATTACACTCCTCACAGGCTTGTCTGTCTTTCCGTTCAAAGATAGATAGAAATTTGAGAAATGGAGTTAGGATTTTGTTTACTTCCCAGCTCACATACAAGTTGCATCTGTTTAGAGGAACATCAATAACACTGCAGTAAGAGGAGCTGTTGAATGTGTTGCAATCAGATTTTGCAAGACATGAGAATCGTGCTGGAAAAGCCTGTGATAAGACAGGACCTACGCAGAGCGTTGTTCCCAGGAAAGAGCTGATAACAGTGGCCGGCTGCCTGTGACACAAGGGGTCCACAAAGGGAGGAGCCGCCTCTACGTGCTACAAAACCTGAGATGTCACCGGGAGGGGAAAGGCAGAGGGGGCCAGAAGGGTGAGCAAGCCTTTACTCAGCACGTGTGACTTGACAGGTCTGGACAGACTGTAGATGAATCCTTCAAAACTGTAACTTCCTTGTCAAGGACTGAACAAGTGACAATGAATGTATGGGAGGTACCGCGTTGGAATCGTGCATCTTTTCCTTGCAATCAATTAGCTGCAGCTTGCCCTAGGAAAGGGCTAACCACAGTCCAGTTTTATCTAGTGAATGACTAGACACCACCTCTCGAAGTCAGCCAGCTGTGTACAGGGTGAGGGCCATTTGGATATTTACAATTAAATCTGTAGCACAGTAGCACAGCAATAATAACATTACATTGCACACAGGACCGAACGCCAGAGTTATGTTTCATGCAGTCCAGCTATGATCATCCAATAGCAGGAATAGGAGTGGTGCCAGCACCGTGAGAGAAAAATATTAAAGATGAGCTGAAGTGAGGCAATAAAAAAGCTTCAGAGGTCTGTTGCCTACAGTGTAGCCCCCACATTTACGGATCCCTTTTCTGCATCACAGCTGAGGTAAATACACCCTGATGTCTCCTGAAAGTAAACCAAAGCTGATCAGGCTTTTTAACTGTTCTACACCATGAAGCTGATGTGTGAGAAACTGACTTTTTTTATCAAGAGTTAATTATGCCTTTTAATTATATTGTATATAATTATTAATTATATTGTATTATATTATAAATTATATTGTATTATATTATAAATTAAAATGTTGCTCCATAAAATATTTACCTTTATTGTCTTCCTCTTATTATTACACTATAGTGATGGATGAGCACCTGTCTTACTCTATTACTTCCTCAAGAAAGGATCATTTTAGGTAACAGAAGATTTCTGTAGTCAGCAATCACAGCAATTTATGTGACTGACTTGTGGCTGATATGTGCACAATCTGTAATAAAGCTTTTAGTCAAATGGAGCTCAACTAGCCCTCTCATTAGAAACAAGCACTTGATGAGTGAAGTTCATTTTCTCTTTCTTTACTTTGTGATCTGTGTTGGCTAAACCCTCAAGACTCCATGGTCCCTGAGCCTTTTGTTTTACTCTTCTATTCATGATCTCTGTGAAAATACATCACATCTCAGGACCTGCTCCATCAGTGGAGATCTCTGGCCAGCACAATGCTGAGATTGACTCTGCAGCATTGCCATCAGTGCGGGTTCAACTGCTGACTTCATCGGAGTTAGGGACAGTTCCTAACCCCCAGAAGTATGTTCATGTAACACAAGTCGTGTAAAAGTTTCTGATGTTCATTTCATGCCATTTCACCAGCAACAGTACACACGGTCCTTAAATTCAGTGCTGACTCTTCCTGGAGCATGTAGAGGCAAAGCTTAAGATCTTGTGTGAGGATCCTAAAGGAACAGGGAGCAGCCTAAACTGACAACTCAGAAGTATTCAGGAAGAAAATTTAGCAGTTAATCCATGGCTGTAAAGAGGATTAAGAAGCCGTCTATTTGCTGTTTGAACTTCCTCTTCTGGTTAGGTGCTTCAATCAATTCTTTCTCATAAAACGTGGGAAGGCAGGGTATAATCAGCAGTCTGTACTACTTGGGCTGTAGTACTTACTCTATGAGGCATTACTCTAGTATTTAAATTCATTTTCTGCCTCTTTTCTGCACTACTCGTGGGAGTGCCCAAGGTTATTAGGTGTTAACTGTCTGCAGTGAGAAGGTTTCAGGTGCCTGATGGCTTTTCCACTAGGATGGAAATTGGGAGGCTCAGCCTTGAATCCCATTCCAAAGAACACAACAGAACATATTTAATGTTTACTTGTAAGTGGAGACTACCCACTCATCCTCCAAATCTGTGTTTTGTGTACCAAGAAATCTCTTATAAGGGACCTTAAGTAGGAACTCACAGAGCTCACTCGGGGTTTCTAAGAGACCTTGTGCTACTAAGTTGCCTTCTCACATCCAGCCTAACTTTCCTCAAACCCCAGTGACAATGGTGGGTGTGCAAACAACATTTCGTCACATACACTGTTAAGATTTGAAAAACTGTAGACTGAATGCTTTAAAAATATTGGCTTATACATGATCATTTATTTTTACAAAGAGATTTCCAGCACCCTGTGGCTATCAAGGCTCTTGTGGTGCTGCTGCTGCTTTACAAACTGCTGGCTAAACACAGACTTCAGCAGGAGTACTTACAGTGTAATCTAAACCTTGATGCAGCTAAACAATTTGAGGAAAAGAAAACAATAGCACAGCTACACTCCTTCTGCTGTTCAATTAGTGTATTGGGCCTCATGGATGGTGGTGAAGAGAAGTAGAGAAAGGGAAGGACAATTACAACAATAACAATGTTCTCCTATTGTCATTTTGCTAGGTATTTCACAGCTCAGCACGACCCAATACTTCTAAGAGATTTGAAATCTCTGAACCTTCCTCTGTTCTCTGTTCCATCATGTCTTTATGGGCATGTAGACCTGTCCTTAGAGGAAAAGCCTGCTCTGATTACAGCCCATGTGTCAAGTGAGACACTGTACAGAAATTCTGAAATTATTATCTGAACCCTAGGGAGCTTCCCTTGGAGACAAGATTCTTCCACTGTATCTTCAGAACTCAGGCCTGACCTTAGCAATTCACATAAACAGGATGTATGGAAATACATGCCTCTTTAACCTTTTGTCCTCCAGTGCACAGCATAATGAATGCCATGAGAAGGATGGATTTGTCTACTTTGAAACTTGGAATTGGTCCTGAAGGGCAGGTTTCACTTGGGCCAAGAGACATGAGCTACCTTTCCTTGTCTCTATCTTATGTAGAAAACAGTCTCATCTCCTCCCTGAACTTTGCTCCTCACAGAAAACAGAAGTGGGTGTAGAAGGGAAAGTAGTGAAGATGTCTGGGAAAGAAAACAATGGATTGCTAAGGGTAAATTTCCTATGTTTTAGGTGTGTTCTTGCGATAATTGCTTTGAGCCCTCCAGGATATAACAGAACACTGAAATTCATTGGTGCTTCTAAGCTCAGATTAGGTGATTATTAGGATGAGAGGGAAGAGCTAATGGTTTTTATTAATAGATAGATACATAGAGCAAGTCTGTGTTTCAGAATTGACCAGAGGTATCAATAAAACTTCTTTTTTTCTGATCATATGAAATACATGATTCCTTAAGAATTTATTTTCTGTCTTCTTTCTGTTTCATGATCAATTATTTATTAATAAATTTCAGGCAGCTAAAGATATTTAGTACTGTCTAGTATATTTTTAAGGTCATTCAGGGGAATCTGACATCAGTATGCTCAGCATTAATGCTTTTAGATAAAAAAAGTTGCATCCTTAATACACTGGTAAGTTACTTACAGCTACAGAAAAGGGTGTAAGAAATAATTGATACTGTAGGCATATAAGCAGCATCTCCAAAGCCTGTCACTTGCTGTCTCCACTGGCAGTAGCAGCATTCCTGCATCATTACATTACCACCAGTAAAGACCCACTGGCACCTACAACTCTGACGTGAGGACTGCCTGTAATGCCACCGGGCTTTTGTCATACCTGTGCCTCCCATGTTAGTTTGCCAAACTGGGAATGTGGATCCGGGGATGGCTGTAGGCTTAGGCAAAACAGGAAACTGTCTAGGTCAGTAGGCTGCCAATTAATCACCGTACTGTGTGGGTGCCAGGGAAAGGGCATCAGATTTTCCAGCAGTTGGTATGGCTCAAGTGACCGATCCCTGCTTTTGTTTGGAGTATTTCACATTGTTGTTTCAGCTGACCTGATGGTAGCTCAAAAAGAGAGCAATTGCCTCTCTCTTTTTCCTATTCCCTTTTTCCCAGGTGCCATTAAGGTTTAACTCCTGAACTCAAAGATCTTTTTGTAGCTTTCCTGTGGGTAAGAGAGAGACATAAAGACTCCATCAAAATGTATTTGTCACGGATATATCAGAAACATTAAAAAATTCAGTCTCTATAGGGAAATATTAGACAGCAATTAAGAACCAGTTAGAAGGTCATGTGACATTTATGGCGGATATCAGCGATGAGCAAAAGGCTTGTAAAGGATTGGTTATAACAACTGCAGAAGAAACTCTAACTCATTATTACAGGAAAGTGCTTTCACTGTGTGGTAGGATGTTTTTTCTTGAGAGTTCCTTTAGCAGTGTTAGACAGGAGGCCAAGAGTTTGGTAATGTTCATCATGACTTGGCAGAGAAGATGGAGCAAATAGAAATATTCATTGATATATGAGACAAGAAACACTGCCTTGAGCGTGCAACTGAGATGACAAAAGACAGAGCAGTTGAATGATTTTGGTGGCTTTCAAGCTCATTGCCAGATGGAGAGAAAACGGAGCATAATATTGAGATCAAAGGGCTTTTGCATATTACCAGTCTAGCATTGAATAAAATTGTTCTTTAGAGGGAGGTAAGTTGGAAAGCAACCAAAGTCTCAAGTTTGTAAAGCAAAGAGCACACTGCCAGAAATTATCTTTGTTTTTAATTTCTCACATAACTGAAGAGTACAAAATTGAGACACTGTACTTACTGCCAAGTGGTTTGCATTTTATCATATAGAATATATTGTACATTTTTTACTTAGAATATTCTGCATATAATGCAAGGAAAGTAAGCTTTTATGTGTTTTAAAAATCTGGTGTAAAAAATATATGTCCTACATAACCGTCTCTTTTTTGTGCCTTGAGTAAATATAACTCTTAACATATAACATATGTTCTGGTTTCCAGAATACTATTGATTTTTTCGAAGTTGGGAAAACAGGATGATGCCCTTGAAAAAGCTCATACTACAATCAAAAAAAAAGTGGAAAAGGCAAACATGACATTGATAATAATATCAAGACATAAGCATAATAAAAATTCTTTTAATAGAAAATGAGTTTGTATTTGTTTCTTACATAGAAAGATGATAATTTCTTTTACAGTCTGATAGAATAAAACAATGCTTTTCTAAAAAATCTGAAGAGAGAAGTCACTAAATTTATTAACATCAAATAAAATATTACAATACATTAAATTAAAATGAATAGTTGAGGTGAATATGTTAAAGACATTATATCACTGACTCGCAGATAATAGTCCAATTTGCAATTAGCTCCCCTTGGGCCAATCTACTTGACAGTCAAAACCACATACACCTGTAAATATATTTGAGATAATAATATGCCTCCTAATATTATCTTAAAATGGATCAATACAAATTAATGTCATTCCTTTGCCATGAGTTGTACCATCTATTTTATTCCTCATAGCTGATTTTTACACTTTTTCTGTTCCATTCACCCTTGCTGCTTTCAATATGAGATCATCTTGGAAGACTGCTGTATGTTCACTGGTGCAATATTTACTTCTCTTGTGTCTTTGGGGACAGGGTACTTTTTATTATTTTGCTGGTCTATTTATGGCTGACAACTGCTGATAATGCAGCAGCACATTCTCTAAAATTGTCTCTTCCCATTTAATGCTTCACAGTCTCTCCGCCATTGTGTAACATGGCAAGTTTGCCAACTTTTGCCGGCCACTCTATCTCTTACAAGTCTTTGAAGCGTGTTCTAACTCCTGTTAAGAGTGCACATAAACACTCCGAAGAGTCAATGCATTTTCATGGTCAACGTCATAAATCCTTATGGGGTGACCTTGTTATTTCTGTTCTTTCCATGGCTTATTTGAGTTTCCTCATGTTTTTACAGGGACACTGAAAGACCAGTGCCACATCCCTCGCTCTGAACCCTATCTGTTCAACTTGGGTGATCACAGGGTCACACTTGCGCCACCACTGCCACTGGAGTATCTGCATGACCACGGGAACACACAAGGTTTTCCACCACATCAAGGTCAAGCATTTGCTGTATGTTTGTGTTTTCTTGTTTTGGGAGAGTTTTATCAATGTGTCTAATATCAGTGCGTTACTTTTGAACTTGAGCAGCTTACTGTTAAGTCTCATGAGTAGATCACAGAAAAGTCACTAACTCACAGTTATTTATATAATAAATGTATACACAGGAGGTGCAGATAGGCATAGAACAGTATAAGCAAATGAAGCCATGTGCAGGCACGGTGAGATGCATGCATAACACAGCAGGTTTCATTGGAAAAGAGGCAGAGGGCCCAGTGGTGATAAACATGAAGAAATACTGCATGTTTTCTTACTTGTATGGTCCTGGACCCCAAAGGCATCATTGCTAGATCAGGTTGGTTTGTTTATTTCATTTTTATACCCAAGCAGACAAAATATAGAGGGCAGCTGTTTTGAACAAAGAAAGAATGGTTGAAAATGCCAGGTTAATGCATTGTTCATGAAAGGGGAGTGAAAGCAGTCCTAAAGACAGATATTACTGAATGTTCTGTACACAGTCACGCTGGTAATTGTGATACTGATTGATGGGCAGCCATCAAACTGAATATGAAGTTACTTACTGGTTTGTGGCTGCTTGCTTATAAATAACATCCTTCTCTTGAAACTTCCTTGAAACACCTCACAGGGCAGGAATGTCTATAGTCCATTCCACAGGGAGGAAAATGAAGGTATGGAGCCATGAAGTCCAAGTCCATGAAGTCCAATGAAGACTAGTCCAAGGATGTGGACTGCGCTGAAAAGGCCCAGGAAAAGATTTGGATCAGCTGGGTTCCAATTCAGACTTTGACCCTCAGATGATTTTTCTTTTTTAAAATATTGGATCAAGGTTAAATCAAGCCAAATTATTTACCTGTGTTTTATATTGCAAGTAATCATTATATCTTATTTTTTGGAGAGTGCCACATGGACAAGCCCACTGTAGAGTTTGTCAGAGAGCTGGCACAAGAGCTGGGTTACTGAGAAAAGCCTTTTAAAAAACAGCAACAAGGATATAGTGGTATGGTTTTATAGTCGGCATCTCTTTTGTAGCTTACTTCTCCATCCCTTATGTGCAGTGATGCCACTTCAGGAAACACTATTCCTCTTCTTAGGTTTGCTGTCTCAGGGATGTCCCATCCCTGGTTTTATTTAGTTCCATTGCTAAGTTTGCTCCACCAAAAACCTTACAACAAAGTGGTGTTGCTGTGGCAGCTGCTGTGTGCCCAAAAGCCTCGTTTAAAGAAAAACTAACAAAATAATTTCTACTGGGGCAGTTTGCCACTTGGGCCCAGTTGCACACTGGGTCTTGCTTTGTCTGATGATGGGGTAAGACAGTTTGTAGGAAGCCACCACAGTCCTCCAGCAGTGAGCCAGAGTACCCCAAGCCTCCACTGCTCTCATATGTGCTCAAAAGAGTGTGTGTTTGCCACAGTTTGCAGGGACAGGAAAACTGTCTACCAGAGCTTGTGTCCTTGCTGACCCTTGGAGCCACCTCTGGTTAGGGAGCCAAATAGAAAAGAAAAGTTTGACATCCAGGGTCCCACCTGAAGTCATGAGACAGCAGGCTGAGCCTACCCACACTTGAGCCATGAATGATAACAGGGAATTTGTTTTCTTTTATTTATTCCACCTACCAGCCCAACTTGCAAAGAAGGAGGAAGGAAGTGGTACAAAATATTAATTCTCTGCATCTATGATCCCAGTCCTAAGGAATGATGTCTGCAAGAAATGTTCCTTAGATTAAGAAACCCCTAGAATTAACCAATTTATTTTGCACCTATTCCAGATTCTTTATACAGCATTTATTTTTTACAATTATTGAGTGTGAATCTGCAGATACATGAAACTTTATGTACAACCAGGAAACATGGAAAATCACCTGAAAAATGTAAGATGCATAATATTACAGGGGAGTCTGTACTGTGTAACAGAGCAGAAATCCCTGGCGTATTACTGAGCTAGTACTGTTAACTGCAATCGGTGGCATGTTGCATTCAGACTAATTAGCTGGAAAGCAGTTATGCTGTTTCAAAACCTTATCTAGTGTTTCTTCATGGTGCTATTATGTGCCTGTGAACACATTAGCTCAAATATCAACCACTGCATAGCATCATATAGATTTGCTCCTAAGTGTGTTGGGTTTTATAATTTTTAAAAATACACTGTCCTTACACTGAAGACTTTGTGGAACATTCCAGTACAAAGCTGTATTGAATTCTATCAGGAATGATTCATTATCTCATAATCGAGGTATGGAATACTTTGAACAAATAGTATCAGTAATTATTTCTTGTGACAGATTAGGGACTTATCCCTGTGTAATGACGAGAATGCTAAGAAGCAAGATTTTACCTTTTTGGAAAAAACTGTGCAGTTTTTTTGGTTAGAAAGCCGGGGCAAGAAGGAAGGAGAGGATGTTCGGACATTGAAATGTGCTACATTGGTTTTATACCTCATTTTATTGCTGTTTAGCAATTGGCAAGACTCCTGTGCTTGCCATGGGCCTTGCTTGCCCAGCTGTGTATTAGAGTCCAATGTTCGTGAGTGGCCAGTTTTTGCTTTCACTTCTTGCTGTAGTGCTGTGCCTGGGAACATTTTGATAACAGCAGTGGTGATGGGCCTGGGCTGGAAGGTTGCCAGGGCATCGCTTATGGTTCTGTACTTCTGTCCTGCACAGGCTGGAACTCCAGTGTGAACTTGAGTCGAAAGGACCATCCCCTGTGGATGAGACACTCTGCATCCGTAGTTGTGTCTGTGTCGCAGCAGGTGTACCTCTGAAGCGGCTGTGGCCCAAGGATAAGTCCATGCAGGAGAAGGTACACTTGGAAGCATCTGTGGTTGTGGATGACCCATGCTGCAGCAGGTGCACCTTGCAGCACCAGTGGCTGTGCCTGAGGTCTTGCTGGAGCACCTCAAAGTGTGTGGCCATGGATAAACCCACGACAGAGCAGGAAAGCTCCTGGAGGGACTGCCGCCAAGGATGAGGCCATGTTGGAACAGGTTTACTTCTGAAAGGATTGTGGCTGTGGGTAAGGCCATGGTGGAGCAGCTCTATTCCTGAAGACACTGGCCCCTGGAGAAGGCCCTGCTGGAACAGGTGCCCCTCAAAGGGATAGTGGCTGTGGATAAGTCTATGCCACAGCAGGTACACCCCTGAAGAGACTGTGTCTCACAGACAAGGCTCCACATGGTGCAGCTACCCCCTAAGGGACTGCAATCTTTGAAAAAGTCCACATCCAACTCAGATTATCCAGCTGAGATCTCTCTGACTAGGAGAGCTTTTGTTTCAAGGTGCTATAGAGCTGAAAATCTTGTTTGTTTTTACACAAAATTTCTGCATTTTTAAACAATAAATTGTCCCTGCCCTTCCTGTTCATTGCAGCCTTTCCTGAGTTCTTCTCCAACTGCAAATAAATATTTGAATCACTGCAATTCTTTAATGGCTTCCATTGACTTTTGGCCCCAAGGTGGAGGACAAAGGGATGGACTTACATCATCATAATGACTTGGGTGGAAGCAAGTAAGCAGGGACTTCTGAGTCACCTTTCAGCTCAGAAACACACCAATATCAGCTGTACCTCAAGTGGGACTGTGAGCTTCTGGGATGTACTATCACATCTTTACTTCTGCCTGTCAGCTACTTAGACTTTATTTTATTATGCATGTCCTGTGTTCTTCAGCCCCACAACAATTCTCAAAAGTCAGCAGCAGAATTTGTGGTTTACTGCCTAATGGGTAAATCTGGATTGCATTTGTAACAGTACTTTCATGTTAAAATTTTATCTAGAAAGAGTGACGGATGGTATTTGCTGTGAACTTGGAGAGGATGGATGATGCTTCCTTCATAACATCCACCTATAATGTCCAATCTTATCGGAAGTTAGATAGAATTATAGACACAATAGTAAGGGATGCATTTTTTAAAAATTAAAGTAACTTGCATAAGTTTAGTTTGTGGACAATGTGCTGTAGGTGACTCTGAGTGTTGTTTGACTAGGTAATCTGAAAATAGTTATTAATAAAATTCTATTAATCCTTTCGTATCTTCCGTGATAAAATATCTGTCTCCTAGAAAAGCCATGCTGAAATATATATAGACATACATGCTGGTTATATGGTATGATTGTATGGTCACTCCATGGGTATTCCATTACAGGACTATCACTGATTAAAGTACTGACTCAATTTTATTTTGATATTCTTATATTATTAGGTCAGTAATAGCAGGAACACCAAGGAGTCACCTTCTTCTCATCATGTAGGTCTCATTGTCCTCATAGGATATTAAATTTAAGGTGGAGCCTGTAATGCAATATCTGTGGAGTTTCATCGTGTGACCTACAAATATAAAACCAGAATCCATAAAATGTATAAATGACAGTTATGTTTATCTTCTATCTAGTTGGGAATAATTATGTGAATTAGTGTGAATACATTATTCTTTTCCTCTGTTGAAATGTGACCTTTGATCTTTAGTAACTACTCCCACATGAACAGCACAGCGCAAACATCACTGTGCAAAAAAGACGATGGTGTAAAGTTTCTCCCTCCTACTGCTCTGATGCCTGCAAAGCCCCTTATTTGCCTGCACAAATATTTTTTGAATGTTTCATGTATTTGGTCTGGCATGCATTTTGCATATTTTTGCTAGCAATTTGACTCCTTACCAATATGCTTTAGCAAACATATTCAGAGCTTATTTAGGGCAGGTAAACAGGTGGAAAACCACTAACCTTAAACTGCTTACACCAAATTGCTGTGCATGGTCCTAGGGGTGTTCACTTGGCTCCTCAGCATCAGCTCATCTGAGCAGACCTCACGGCTTTACTGTGATCACCTGCTTGGGACAGACACATCTGCCTGCTGCAGATGTACAGGTATGGGACTGCCCAAGCCCACCAGATTAAGCTTGACCCAGTTCCCAAATTCTTGCTCTTTCTTGCAGCCTCAATCTCAATGGCTTTCAAGCTGTATAGATCACCTTTCCAAAGACAAACTTGATTTGAATCACACCAGCATATTTTTGGCAAGGGTTCAGAATCTCATCAATCTTTATCAAGCATGAGAAAGAGCCACTTATCCAGACAAAATGACAGCCAGCTACATGTGCTTTGCTGCCTTAGCTGATTGCTGGGCGGTCACTTTGGGCAGTCACTTAGGTCCAAGGGATACAAAAGCACTTCAGTCTCTCTCAGCTAAAAACTTTCCCCAAAACACAGAGCACACTCTCACTCCAGCAGCAGACATTAGGATCTCTCTCATTCTCAGTTACCAGTAAGACACCATCAATATGATCACCTTTTTTTCCCTTTACAGTGATACTCCAGCATCAGTATTCTCAGAAACCTCCTCCAGGTAAATGCATTTAGTTTACTCCCTCTGGTAGGCTTCAAAATAGAGAAATGTGCGTATCCAATACAAAAGCCAAATCAGTACAAGCAGTCTTCTTTGGCTTCTTATGAATAACAACATTAGTAGAAGGTAAAGAGAAAACACAAGCATTTCCCCTGGGCAGAGATATAGACAAGGAGCCACATGTGAGCCTGGTACTCATGTTGCCTAATGTAACTGGAAAATAATTAGACAGGCACAACACTCGAATGTGAGAAGAATGGCATAATTTTTTTTTAAATTGTCAAATACATGAAATGTAAAAGATGCTTTAAATTTAATCTAATTAACTTTTCTGGAGGTGTTGTATTGGAAGCAGAGATTTATCTTAGTTCCAGTGGAAGAAAAGAACTATGTCAGTTTTACTTAGAAAGGCACTCCCTAATTTATCATACCATAATCAAACTATGCTTGAGAACTACTAATCTGTAGGTATCTATTACACAGCAAAGCATTAGCCTTAGCATGTACACTGCCTTCGGCATTCAACAGGGCATATACTGGAAATAAGAATTCCTTTGTCATTTGGCCAGGAAAGCAATTATCTTTGTAGTTCATGATTTGTATAATAATCAGTTAAAATAAGGTGTGTCATGGGCAGAAGCTCGTGAAAGAATTAAACTTCTGGTTCTTATTTAGCATCTTTAACTTCTTAAATACTTGCAAATTCCTGAAAACACTGACTGCCTATTCATATAACGCAGTTTCTCTTTCTGCAGTGGTTCTGCTCCCTCCTCTCTCCTCCAAAATACACAACTTCAAAGGAAAACTGGAAACCTCCAGTCATACTTAGTTTACAAAATTCCTCACATTCCAATTTTCTTTTTCTAATTCCACATATGCACATATGAACATGTTCACAGGTTTATGTGTGACATTAACTCCTTGCTCCTATTTCCACTCTAGCATGACAAACATTTCAGGTTAGATCTGTGAGCCAGATAAGTCCAGTGAGCTCTAGTTCACTTTTGGATACCCTCAAGAGGCACCACGTCCCTGAAGGAGCTCTCTGTTCCCTCTTCCTCTCCCTCCTTTCCCTTTTTTCCAGAGGAAGAAGCGATACATACATGTGCTGTGGACAACAATATTCCCAAATTGTGCCATCTTGTTATGCTGCTTTATATGCTGCTTATTTAGAGCTATTTACACTAAATGAAGTATAAGCTATTATAAACACTAATTATTTAGTGCTTACTTAATCCCCACCCATCTGAGTGGAGTTACTGGGCATGCAGGCTATGATAGTCCACATGCATTTGAGTTCAAGGTCAGGTAATTTATTCTTAATTTCCTTACATAGCATTTGCTACATATTACAACAGCATTTTGCTATTAGATAATAGCAAAAAAGGCTTCACTAATGGTATGGCACCAAGTGACAGAGACTACTCATACACTTCTTTTCCATGTCGTCATTTTACTGAACAAAAAAGTACTAATAATTGACACAGAATAGCTAATAGATCAAATTTCAGACCACCATCCATATGCTTTCTTCACAACATATTGCATTTAACCATTGGGGATTAATGCATATTAAAACCCTCCGTGAAAGCTAGGAGGTCTCATGATTGCTCTGATTAAAACTGTCTTAAGCATTTACAAGTCTCATATAACACACAAGACCCAAAATAGAAATGATCTCACATTGAGAGTTTAAAGTATTTAAAGTTTTTATTTCTTTCAAATAACATTATTTCTCCATCCATGCCAAGGCCGTATTTGCTAGGATGAACCCCTGGTCTAATGGATCAAGAGAGTCTCATGCATCCCTTCCTGAGATCCCAGGTAACTTCTACTTCCTCTTCCAAGCTGCTTTCACTTACGGAAGTTGTTCTGATGAAGAATTTATTTGAACATGCTGTTTTCTGTAGGACTTCAAGAAAACTGTACCCTTGCCAAAAGCCCAGATGTAACACCATGAGAACATGCACATAAACACAAATGCAAAATGGCAGGAATTATCATTTGAATTCTTCTACATCATTTGGTTGAACTGAAAAAAAAAAAAAAGAACTTAAAGACACATTCTTCTGCCCAGAAAGTGACAGAAAGTACCATCCAAAATATAGTAATACAGTAATACAATATTTTTCCAATTATGTAGCTCATACATTGGAACTGACAAAGGAATTAATTCATTGATTTAGAGAAAAAGAGGTATCTTTGTGGTTTTCTAATCTGATACAAATAGCCAAGACCATGTGCAAACTGAACAAAGGACAGAATCACAGCTGGAATCAGAATTATCTGAAAATACGTTATTTGATTTATTACAACTTACTTTTACTCTGCTAAAAGGTCATACACATCTCTTTCATTGGTATCGAAAGTATTCAGTGCATTTACATTTCAACACACATTCCATCTTCCTGAAAGGCTGAGTCCTGCAAAGCCACAAAACACAGAAACAGTTTCTGTTTACCTATTCATGGGAGTTATAACCACCCAATAAAGTTAATTGACTAAAATGTTGTTTTTACGGAGGGAAAGAGGATACTTGCCTACCAGCCTTAAAGAGGAAGCCAGTCTTTGGTGGCCTGTGGTTATGCCAGAGCATCCTGTCCAATGACACAGTCAGCCTCTCTCCATGCAGCGATAGCCCTTAATGAGTGGATGCGATATTTTATGACAGGTGTAATACATTGGACCAGACACAACATTAATAGCACAACCTTTCTGATCCCAGTAAGAGCTCCCATAATCACTCATACATATTTATCTTTCCTCTACTAAAGTATCTGCGTCCCAACTCAGGCATAATGACACCTTCCTTACAAATGTATTTCATAGATTTGTTGATGTTTACAATATTAATAGAAGACGAAATGTTCTTCAAATGTCCTCTTGTGTGAAATTGTTACTCATTCCTGATTCAATTCCTGGAAACTGTATTGTCTTCCAGGAGAATTTTTACTGAGTTTTACTCTCAGCTTTTATTGCCAAATTCAAATATTTATGCAAATTTACTGCTTAGGTTACCTACCTCTTGAAAACTCTAGATGTGGTAGATGCTGGTACTTTTCAGTACTGTCAAGACATTTCTAACAGGTAGATATAGAAATACCAGAAATAGGAGAGACAAGAAAAAAATCTCATTTCAAATGAGAGCAAACGTAGGCAGGAGCAGTGTCCCCACAATCTCAACTGCTAAAAGAAAAGAATAATTTGTTTAAATAAAACATTGGTAGCCATTTTAACAAATGGCCTGCTACCACTGAGAAATAAATTTCATGTTCTCTGTAGAGTTCTTGCTCAAATTATTGAGTGAGGCTCCTGAATGTTCCAGCTGTACCATTAAAAGGAAATCTAGGAGAAAAGGTTGAACAGAGCACTGCAACAAGAAACAAGATTGTCTCTGCTTGTTTAGCTTCATCTTGGTGCCCAAGACAGAGTTACTGTCTCTACAAAAATGTCATTGTTTTTCTTTGCTAATCCTCTGTGTAGCTATGACAAGGACAGATGATTGCAATAAATCTTTTGTGTTTTCTTGATTCAGGCTGGAGCAGCCTTGATCACAGTTAATGACTCATAAGAAAATAAAGGTAGAGGCCATCTTTAAAAAAAGATCTCTAGAAGTGATTTTTAAAAAAATTATGATAGTTGGTGCACTCTTAAATGAGTTATTTTGTTGTATGTAGTGTAATGTTTCGCACATTTTGGTCATGATCAAAATAAATATTTTTAGTAAGTTTGATCATAATGAAGTTAAAACATTGAGCCATCTCTACAGTATTGTGCCTTTGCCTATTCACTGAAATTGGTTTTAATTAGAGCTCAGCATGAGCTCAACGTGTTGGCAACTACTCTCTGCTTCTAGGTGACAAAATTACATTCACGTGTAATCTGCAGTTCATCAAATATCTAATAAAATCTGTGAAATTGTTTTAGATGCTGTAGTGTGTCATACAAAATAGCTGAGCTTAGGTAGTGTCTTCTCTAAAATGTCTACCAACTAAAAGGTAAACCGGCCTGACAGGTCTCTAGGGTGGGGACTTTTTGTGAATAATTAGCCTTGAGCAATGAAACTCCAGAGCCACACCTGGGCTGAATCTTTGATCTGTCTTTATACAGCTAGAACCGAGTTAGAGAGTTTATGCACTATCTTGATGTTGCAGGTGATAAAATCTTTACTCTTGCATACATACTGCAACAAATATACTTGTGTGTATATGTACACATGTATATATATATCATATATATATTTCTATATTAAAAGTGGATATTAAGGATCACCATTCAATAACGTTTCTTCATTGTTCGTTCTGGTGTGGCTTGATCACTTTTAAGATTTGTTATTTCTTCCTTTTTCACGTAAAAGATGAGACTCCATGACACATTCTGTCTTGATAGCATCAGGACAATATGTACAACAATCAGTGTGCTGACAGAGCAGAATCTTTGCCTGACCTATTTAGTAGGCACAGTTGTCAAAGGCTGTAAAATAAAATAAATCAATCATTTACAACACGGTTTGGTTTTTTTACATATAATACCCTTTTTTTTAATACAAGTTTTATTGAATAACAGAAAGAGTCGAATTGTCTCATGTATCTGATCTAGCTGCATGTGGTCTTTATTGGACAGTCTACAAGAAGTGTGAACACAATGATAACCAGTTTGTCCTCCATTTTAATCCTTGATTCACTTCCAGCTCTGTCTGTGGCTTTAGGCAAACCCCCGAACTTCTCTGTCTCTCTTACACATGAAATAAGAACTATAACAGTAATGGATTAATTGGTTATATGTTTGTCATTTTGGAGATTGTTAGATATACCCTTTTGTTTATACTAATATAATATCCCAAGTGAATGAATTTGTGACTGTAATTTAGAAAAATTCAAACACAGATTGTACCCTCATGCTTAATGCTGTACATCTTTTATATCATTAGATTCTGCAAATACAGATGGGAACTGCCCATGTTGTTTTGAAAACTGTCAAGAATATAAGACTTTGCTTCTTCTACCTTGTGTATCTATAATTGCTTCTGATTTAAAAAAAATAATTGTGCATTCAGCTAATAAACTAAACTCAACACATTGTTGTGAGTGTTAAATCTTTGCTATCTGTAGTCCTTCAATAAAATCAACATGTATCTGTATGGCTGGGCTGCTGAACTTGCTTTAGTCACACACCTCACATAAATATTTAGATTTATTGAACTGATATGGTTGATACCACTAAGAAGTAACCATCTGACTAGTGGACAAATCATCAGGAAAGTACCTCTGAATTGTAGTTCTTTCTTATGTTATGGAGTGCTGAAGAAGTCAGGCAATTTGAACACTCAAAGAGAAATTCAAGATGAGGGCACTTTATTTTCATCTTGCTTTCAATATTGACATATTAAAAGAGTAACTCTTGTTACATATTCTGACTTTTTATTGAAATTAATCTATTTTTAAAGAAAATATTTATGAGCTTGATTATGAGCAGAATAGTAAGTAACTCTTCCCTTCTATATTTTGCAGGAATTTTAATCAACTAAGTGCTTTACAGGCAGGAAGAAACAGCCTTTTAGCAACGCTGTCTGACTATTTTGTAACAACCATGTTATAATGCCTCTGATGAAAATACAGTAATGTTTTTCCTTATAGACAAAAACAGAGTGGCATATTTTCAGGTAAAAATCATGAGCATGCATGTATTTCTCTTCAACTAAGCTTTTATATGGCTGTAGCAGAAACACAGTATGGTTTATTCTCTGATGTCAGCTATAGAGAGTTCCATACTAGGCTTAGACTAAATGTCTAAAAAGGGATTAAAACAATCATAATGCTGCTTTAACACATTAACTTTCACCTTTGTTTAATAGATAATTTCTAAATTAATTTAATTGTTCTGTTCATTTGTATCTCAAGAAAAAAACAAAACAAAAGGCACAGTTCTGATGACCAAAAAAATTTGATTTTCTGATCCCATTGATGCCAGGACTCTCTGAATGGAAGACTTTCCCTATTTTTAAACTTCAAAAAATCTGTGAATCCTTCTTGCACCCTCTCCTTATCAATGACGGCTTCAACACATGGACTCTCAAGTTTGGGACTTCCCAAGGAAAAGTTGAGCCAGGAGGACACCGTGGGTGGGACCCTGGACTTACATTCTCTCATCACCTGGATTTGTTTTTGTGCTCAGACTCGTGGCTGGTTCTCTGAGAAAGTCCAACGAATCTTGCATCTAAGTGAGGTTTTAGTCAAAACCTCAAATAGCATTGGTTAGCAATGTTTACAGTTCTGTGGTTTCAACTACAGGCTGAGTAAACAAATATTTAATGGGCAATAAAATTTTTAAGATACTTGAAAAGTAGGGGAATGTGGTTTTGCTTGGCTAAAAGCTATGTCTCATGCTGAGATACAAGCAAAACATTCGCTATGTGGTTTCTTTTTAAGACCCACGCAAGATGGTTTTGGTAAGCTGTTACAGGGCTAAAATTCACTTAATTTGGCATTTTAGTTCAGGATTCATATTCAAGTACTCTAAAAATTTTGCTAACAGTGTTGATAGCAACAGAACTGGAGGACGAGGTGATTTTTCTAGCATGTAGCTCAGAGGTAGAGTGTTACCCGGTCTCCTCATTAGCCTTACTTCCAATCACACTGTGCAGCTCTTCTTACAGTCGTCTGTCCTGCTGCGGGTGTGTTGTGCTTCCCTGTATCTCAAGTATGATTTTAAAAGCTGTGAGTCCAGCATGAACTTTTCACTTGCATGCTTAAAGAAGCACTTTTTCTTTCTGTTGTTCTTTCCCCCTCATTTGCTCTGTTCGGCCTAACCCCAGCCTGCAACATTCTGTGTATGACACACTCTCCAGTGAGAATCCTGAACAAAACACAATTCCTGCTTTGTTATGGGTTTGAGAACGATGGTGCCCGTCAGCAAAAAATCCAAGTGGGAAAAGATGAGAAACCTCCCTAATCTATAAAGAACAAGATAACACGTGTAAGAATTTCTTCTCCCCTCAGATTTCTCAGAGTCAGCAAGACTGGGCCCACATTCGGCTGCTGTAATTCACTGTCAGGTGCATTAGCCAACATCCACTTTGGTTGACATTACCATGCTGGGCTGTGAACTGCCATGCCTGAGGAACTGGATAGCATCCACTTCTGTGACCCAAACACAAGCAGAAAGGTGGGGCAGGCATCCCCAGTGCTATCCTTCTAAAATGTCTCAGCACCTTTTTTTTTTAGTTTTTTGTAGCGTAAGGTGCTTGTAATTCTGGAAATGACCAAAAATAGAGACCGCAATAGGAGAAAATACAGGAAAAGAGATTAAGGTTTCAGGCTTCAATGTAAACTTTAGCTTTTACTCTAAATAAAACAGAACTAGTTAAACCAGTTAAGCTGTTACTTTGTCCCAGCTGGGTTTTCTGTAAGAGCGTGAAATAAGATTCACTTTAGAAGGGCAGATTTCACCTCCCTCACTGTGGTTAGCTAGGCCACACTCAGTGGCTCTTCTTTACATATTCTCTTTGGTGTAATGCTGTGATCACCTCTATAAAGAAGCAGGCAGAGCTGATTGTCAAGCTGTGCTGATGTTTGCAGATGAAGGCTTCTGAACATTCACAGGAGGCTCAGGTTTCACCTCTGTGGTGGTAAAAGCAATTCTAGCTTGCCAGCTGAAGTATTTGTGATGTTCTATTTCCTTAGCTAAATATCACCTTCAGACAGTAAATACAACATGTTGGTCACCCAAGTTAGTTAAAATTAGAAATATTTTTATATTTGTTTCAAAGTGTGCGTTTTACATACATATTTTGTATCTAACAACATACATGTGATATATGGGCAATACATGTGAATAAAAATCACAAATATTATTATAAGTAAAAGATTTCCTGCATTGTTAAATACCTACCTGAAAAAAAGAATCTGCTTCGATTGATGAGCAAGAATGATTTATTCCAGAAGTATTTCATGAAGCTTTTTCATGAACAGGAAACGTTTCTTCCGGAAGTATTTCTATGCAGTCAGAAGAACAAAAGGTCTTTGTTTTTAATACCATTTTATTGGGCTATTTAAGACTGATGAGTAGATTGTATACTAACACTCCTCCCACTCCATTCCTCAGGGTAAACTCAATCTCCAAGTTTTCACTAGGAACGCACACAGATCCACGGCCAGCTTTGTCCTCGCCCACCTGAGGTTCCAGAGCAGGGCTCAAGGTGCATTAGCTGCTCTGTCACCTAATTGTTTAGTGTTGCTTAGTCCTAGGAGGAATAAAGCTCTACATTGCATGTGCAGAGGGCTAGAAACTCTGGAGAGAGGGCTAGGAAAAAACAGAGAGCACTCAGCAAAACACACAGAGCTGCTTCTCTAGTCAGCATGATACCAGCTCCTCTAAAAGTTAAAGTTCACAGAAATAACAAGCAAAGTATGTAGTTATTTTTTAAAGAATGGGTAATATAGATAGCAGAATGACCATATCCCTTCAGGTAGCAAATAAAAATTCAATGTTTCTACAAATGCAAAAATTATGATACTGTAACTTTTTTATTGTATTTTGGATTGTACATGTTGTTCACAAGTGTGGATTTTTTTCTCAGTATAACTGATGTGGAAGCCCATCAAATTCTCTGTGCTTTTCTTGAACGCTGGCAATTTAAACCGGCAACAAAAACATATGATGAAATGTTTTATTCTCTTTCTGCTGCTAAATAGATAATGGATATGAAACCAAGCTCACAGTTGCAGTCCTTTGTGTAGTGTTCTCACTGCTTCATACACTTTTTCATGTTATAGTCAATATTAATATTAATATTAATATTAATTACTGAGAGTACATGTTTGTTCTTTAGTATATAGAATCATTTCAATACAATTTTTTTTGTGTTAGAAATTAGTGGTCAAAGTTTTTTTCATAAACTTGGAAGTAATCAATTAAGCTTGCATTTACTTCACAATATCTGACAGTTTCTTTTATGTTTAGTAATTGCTTCCTTCCAGGTATTCAAAAGATAAACATGCCTGTCAAAAATTGATTTTAGTGTTTGTCTGGTTACAGTCCAGTGGTATTTCAGTCCTTATCTGTTGTTTGATTACTCTTTATAAGCCTTTAAGAACAGTTGTTTCTCAGCTGAGCCTCCTGGGACAGTTCTGAGGCTTGAGGTGCTGTCTTTTATTTCCAGTCATATTGCTAAACAAAGGATTTTTTTCTCCAGGTGTGACAGCACATTCGCTACAAACTGAAGCCAAAAATGATTGGTGGCACAAACATGATCAAAGAAGAAGCCTCTCAAGGGGTGACTAAGTTTAGAACAGAACAGAACAGAACAGAACAGAATAGAATAGAATAGAATAGAATAGAATAGAATAGAATAGAATAGAATAGAATAGAATAGAATAGAATAGTTCAGTTGGAAGGGACCTACACTGATCATCTGGTCCAGCTGCCTGACCACTTCAGGGCTGACGAAAAGATAAACTCTGTTGTTAAGGTTATTGTCACAGTGTCTCTAAAACACAGTCAGGTTTGGGCCATCAACCACGCCCCAGAAAGCCTGTTCCATGGTTTGACTACCCTCTCAGTAAAGAAATGCTTCCTGACATCCAGTCTGAACCTTCCCTGTTCCAGCTTTGAACATTATCTGACAAGATCATAAACTCTTAAAGTGTTGTATCATATGTTTAATATTTCATTTAATTACGGTCAACAAAGATAGTTTATTCCCATCCACGAAATTACTCCTAGGAAAGAGTTAATTACATGTAAGATTTCAGTAACACATTTTGTATTAACAATACTGGCTATTTTTGACCTTACTTTTAGTATAATTACTCAGGATAATGCATAATGAACAATTCTGAGCCAACCAGGAGCACTGTTGTTCACACCTACTTTATAATCATGATAATGTTTTATGTCATTGGTCATAGTAGTCTTTCAGGCAAGAAATGCTTTGAAGAATAAAAAGGAAGTTGTCTGCAGAAAAATTTAAGTCCTTTTGCAGCACTCCAGAATATTTTGATTGACACAAAATGACCCCCAGAACAAAGAACTGTAGCTTAGGTAGCCGTTTTTTCCTGTGGAAAGTGTTCAGAAAATAATTACAGTCATAGACACTTGTAATATGAAATATATAATTGCTACTTCTCACTTTATAAATGACTGTACAAGGAAAGAGGAGAGAGTAATGGAGTAGAGAGTAACTACTTAATGGCACATTCAGTGAACAACTGTAAGCACAGCTTGCACTGTGCTAATTGTTTGCACATTTTTCATCTGCATAATACTGCTGATCTTTTTGAAACAGGTCTTGGTAGCACTGATAGTAATGATGTGAACTGAGAAACAAGCCTACTCACTATGCTTTAAAAATATTAATATGCATGATGGAACACACTGGATTGCATGCCAGTCAAGTAGAAAGTAACTTGTCAAGACTATTTTTTGGGTGTTTTCTTGGACTGTATTATTCAGTCAAACCTAAGCCACAGGCAGTATCTTGTTCTCCATTTAAAGGCTGCATGCCATAAGTTTCTGCAAAATCACGAAGTTCTCCAGAGCTCGTTGATACATTTCTTTGCTATTTACCATATTTACACCATATCAAACCACATGAAACCTGAAGACAACTTGTCCTTTTCACTGCTTATGTTTTCCTTGTGTAACACTTTCATATAACCATTCCCCCAAAGATCATACAAAATCCAACTTAGATCTGAAACACTTGGTTTTCCTTTGTGCGGTTAAATTAAATCCAAGACGAATGATAAAAATTCAAATGAAAACAGTATTATGTTTAAACAGTAAATGTATTCCACCTTCAGAAAACTATAAAGACTGAAAACATTTTTTCCACTTTCTTTTCCTTCCCTTTTCTTTTTTAAGAGATATTCAGAGGCGCTGTGCTTCTAAACAAGGCTAATAGGTACTGAAAAGAGCAAGGAATGCTCTGATCCCTGTGTAGTGGAATGCTATGAAACCCAAGCTGCAACATGCATGCTGTTGTACAAATGCTAGCAGCGATTTATTAACATGATTTCCACATACTCAGGTACTCCCACATTCAACCCACATCAACAGATGCAAACACCAAAAACACACTCAAGTTTACTACTAGAAAACCTGTATCTATGGAAACAAATTCTGTTTAGTGCCACAACAGTAAGTTTGCCTTCAGTATTATTCAGCAATACATGTAGTTTTTAAATTTTAGAAAAGGTAATAATTTGACCCAAGGTTTGTAAAAAATATTCTGGTTTTGCATAAAAAATACTTAGTTTTATGAATATGAGATGGACAATGGTTATCTAAGCAACAGATATGCAGAATAGGTTTTAAGTTTTTGAGGATCACAAGCTAAACTGGATCCAAGGCTTTCAACTGCTGAAGAAAAACAGCCTGTAGGAACAACAAAATTATTATTATCCTGGTAACTGCCACATATAAACAGAAGCACTGTTTGTAAGACATAGAACCCAGCTTTCTGGCTTCCTAATCTCTGATAAGACTATATTCGTGTGGGATGTTTGTAAAATGTCTACACGAGAGATACAGGGTTGATCAAAGGCCGGGGAAACTTGGCCTTTGATAACAGTTTGACAGAACTTGTGCTGCTTAGTCCAAAGAAGAGAAGACCCAGAGGAGAAATCATAACTTGTTCCAAACTGCTGCAGGAAGAGGAGAGTAGAAGAGGAGGAAGGTAATTTCAGGACAAGTGAAACTATGGGAGGATCCGTGGGAGTGTCTCTATACAAAGGCAAAGTGGTCTGAGACAAAACAGGGAAAGACCTTTTTCCATTATATCTATAAGTATCTCCCAGCCCCTCAACGTGGACAGTGTGCCTGCTCAGCTTTGTTTCCCTTCCCTCACCTTGCTGGACCATCCCTTCCATCCCTCCCTAACTGCCAGAGAGGTGGAGCTCGCCAAGGGCACCACTGGCCTCAGTTGACATGGCAACAGCTTCCTACTTCTAGACACTTTTCCTTGTCTTGTGCTTTGCTCAGCCAGGCAAAAAAATTGTCTCTTGGTTTTGGAGAAGAAAAAATTTGCACAGTAACTACAAAATATTTCTTCCTATTAGAAGATACTAGAAAGAAAATGGTTATTATTCCGAAGGTTTTACAGCTAATTGGATTCCTCTGCCATTTCCACCTTCAGTCGCACTACGTTTTAAAAATTCACTCATTAAAAAGAGTAAAAAAAATGCTGTTAAACCTGGGATGCAGTACTGCCACAACAGACGTTGCAGTCAAATAATAAAGGAAAAGGCAGTATTTGAAAACTTACACTGTAACTTATATTCGTTTCCAATTCAGAAGGGGAAATATTTGAAGATAAGGCTGCATTTATGTATTTGCACCATCAAAGCTCTTCCCTTTCTGTTGAAAGTAACTGTCCTGTATCTGTCTCAGGCATCTCTCAAGACAAAGCGATTGATGCCTGATACCATCTTTCCTTTCTTTTCTGGATCCAGGAAAATTCCTACTGAAGTCACAAGAAAAAATCCCTCTGACTTGAGCATGAAGTTAAATTGGACTTTCTTAGGTTTTTGGTATAGTCTTGGATAAGACATAAACCCTCTGTTCTGTAATTAATTTAACTGCATGCTGCCTTTCAATACTCTAACAAGCCAAGTCATTAGTGCATTTCGAGTGTGCAGTTCTTCTACGCTGCATTTCAAGCAATTCAAAACAAAGTCTTATTTTAGGTAACTATATATAATTATAAAGCTGTGATCATCAGACGTTAGAAGCAGATAAAATCTGTAGGGTACACAAGAATATTCCAGAGTTGTTGGGGTTTTTTACTATATTATCTCGAAAACAGAGAACATATGATAGGAACTGGTTAAAAAACAATAATAACTATTTTCATGATATTTACATTTTTTTCCTTTATAATAACTTTAAAGTTATCATATATGGATGCCGTAATACTGCCTTAAATTAAATTTTTAAAAACTGAAAGGAAGGATAAATTCTACTTTCGATAAAAGAAAAAATACCATTCATAAGCTGAAAGCCTTTTCTTCTGATATTCACTAAGTTTTAGACAGAGAAGTTCCAATTTCTACAAAGATTTATAGGAAAAATAAGTAATTATACATATATATGTACATTTTTTATTTCAGCTGAAAGGCAGTTTAAGGCACAGGCAAAGAATTGAGACAATACTTGCTTACGAACCCAAGCTGAAGCTATATGCTATAAAGATCTTATTAATCAGATCAAATAGAATCAGGCTTGATGACCAAAAAGCATCTAATTGTTTTTACAATGTTGGCCAGGCCTGTTTGGTCAGGAGAATGTGTGAAAATTGGTTAAGGAAATATTTAATCCTTGTTCCCAGGCACCCGAGGTAAGTATCATGACCAATCCCTGAAGTTTAGGTCTTGTGGGGAATTGTCCAAGACTCATCTGACTAAATTGATGTTTACTGCAGCAACACAAATACATGAGCTTAGGCTTTTTCATAGTCAGCAGAGATCTGGCCAATAGCTGACGGATATGTCTCATCCTAAACTCAGTCCTTACATTCGGTCAGATTAATATTGCACTATGTGGCATTGATTGTATTTACTCTACTTCCACTGACTACAGATGGTGTCTAGGTGACCCTGGGTTATCTGTGTGACTAGCTCAGATGTAGACATCTACACCTTGTGCATCAAAAGTTACATAAATGAATACTGATCTTTTGATACTGTGAACAGTGGTTTTATAAGATTCACTGGTATATCAAACAGAACTAATACAAGAGCATGAACAAGGCACAGTTTAAAATAGCCAACTGATTAGGTTATTTCTTGAAATAGGAAAGACTTTGGGACAAATCGTTGCTCTTAATAATTCAAAACAAGGAATGAAATCGGCATATTTTACATTTTATCGAAGGCTACTACGGGGCTACCATAGTTACTATTCTGATGTGAACAGCGTTTTAAAAAATCTTTGAAGGATCCCCTTTTCATTCCAGTGCAGTACAGGACTAATGTGAAAATCTCTAATAGTTCAAAAGGATGGAAAAAATGTGTTTTGCACATTGCAGTCCCACACCATTTTTTTGCTACATTGTATGCCTCCGAGGCATAATTGATCATCTAACCCTTTTGATCCATCAGGTAGAATACATAAACAGAGAGGGACTAATTTAAAAGGGGTTTTTATTTACTGTAATTTACACATTCATGTAGCTTTTTGCTATCTGCTTAACATGGCATCCACTTACCCAGTCCCTTGGCACACTAATTAAACCAGCATTAGATTGCCCTAGCATTTCTTACCCTTAGACAATGAAGGATAAATTCACAGATGAACTCTTGGATGAACAGGAAATTCAGTGGGGATATAAGGTGGTTTACATGCCTGGCAAATTAGATAAACTGAGATGACCACCAGAATTATTTCATTTTATGACTGCAATTACCTTAAATTTACACAAAACTTAATTCCTGAAGGTGGCAGCATCCTGGCTAAACCTGTATACAGTCTTCAATGCATGCAAAACCCTAGAACATGACCATGAAATTATAAGTGTTAGTCTAACATGAGTACCAATACGACCTTTTAACACATATAACTGGGAGTATGCTCTGTGCTGGCAGTTAGTTCAAGTATTTCCCATGTCTTTCTCTTGAGCTGTGAGACTTAAAAAAACCCTTTTTCCCTTAGATGTCTTATAGCATTTCATTCTATTGGTCTTCATTAACTACTATAAGCATCGCATACAAAAAATTATGGATTTGGAATATTTTCTCCTGATTCTTGGTTTTCCAAAGGTTATTTTACGTAAAACAGGCACTGTAAAAGGAGCCACAATACAGAAGTTTTGTCTTCTCTGTACACTTTAATACCCTCTTCATAATGTGAAATGAACACTGTAGGGAGTCTCTATTTGTCCGCAAGGGGATTTGTTTATTTTTGTTGGGTTTTTTCCCTCCACTTTATTCCTTGCAGTTACTATCTATGCCTGTGTAGACTGACTGGTTACAGAAAAAGAAGGGATAAGGGTTTCACCCACCCATGTCCCTGTATACACAGAGGCATGAATCAACCACTTTTACATAAGCAAATTTTTTTAATTGCTTTTAGTAACAAACACTTGAGATCATCATGAAAACATGAGGGAAAAGTTTCATTAAGCTTAAAGATCATGGGATAAACTTTTTCTTTGGCTAGACTCATATCAGAAAAAGCATAGAAGAGTTATAGGTTGCTGTTGCAAAGTCTCTGGCACAGCCAGAGGGAATTTCACTCTGTCCCCAGAGGAAGATGAGCTCTACTTTATCCCCATTTACTCAGAAAAAAAAGGCTTTTCAGAGAGAGTGAGTCCAGGCTTTCACACTTGGGTAAGCAGGGCAAACCACCCCATGCAGGATGGCACTGCTATGGCAAGGTAAAGCAATATGTGGGCACATTCCCTCGTGCTTCCTCCTGGAAGAATTTACATCATTCCTTAGTAATGGCTACACCTAAATGTTGCAAACTACCCCGTAGTTCTTCTTGGCCATTTTCTGGTATGCAAAGCATATTTTCCAGTCTGACAGGACCTTCTCTCTGCTGTAGCATAGGCTTTTGGTTGTCAGGTTCCTGGGGCAGAAGCCTTCAGACCGGTGTTCTCTGTGTTTGGGTTTCTGCTCCAGGAACCTGACAGCTGAAGAGAGTGGCCTGGATTCCCTGCACCTCTCCCAGTGTGCTGCTCTCTCAGAGGCACCCAGCAGCCATCCAGCTCCACAGAGCACATACTATTTAATCAGAAAAAAAAAAGCACTTAGGAGAAAACATCTTAAAAAATGTTGAAATAGTATGAATAATACTTAGATTACCTGCTTGTCACGGTTTTTTCCACATCAAAATCCTTTAGAGGGTTTGTCTCTGCCTTGTTCAGTCTTACATCTCTCAGTGATGAGATGCGTAAAATGCCTTTTCCGTCGTGTCAGAACTGAGATTCACCACATTTTCAGCTTCTCTGTCTTCTAATGCTTTCCAAACCTGACCAAACTAGTTTAAGCTAGTCCTACAGGGCAATACTTCAAAAGGGTTTTTTCTGCTTAATTTTAGTATTGCAATTTACCCTCATTATTTTTAGTTCCTACAGCAAACATTCCCTGCATTAACAGATAAGTCAGGAAGACTTTAACCATCAGCTCTGTAAAAATGTAAAAATGTATATATATATGTAAAAATATATAACCTCAATAAAGTCAGGATAGTTGCTATTGGATATGGTCTGCTCCTATAACATCTGCAATATTAGCACAGATGAAATTACACTGGTGCTGGCAGCTTGTTATTTGTGCTGGGGAGTTCCTGATGTAGAATTTCACTCCAAAAATCTTTTTATCAATTCTCTCTGGCAAAAATGCAGCTGCCAGAGATCCACTGCATTACCTCTGGCCCCAGTCAACGTAGAATTCTACCAAAGCAGAATTAGGTCATCCCTCCTGTGGTTGCACGACTGTCAGTATTATACCTGTGGTTTTGTTTTCACATTGGCCACTTTGCCCTCCAGACGTGCTTGGAGATGGAGATATGAAGAGAACGTGTCAGAGTGTATAGCAAAGAAAACTGGAGTAGCTAAGTGGCATTACCTCAGCTGATGGCAAGTGTTACTGACCTGCCATTCTTAGTAATTACCAGGATAAAAATAATTATTTCAAGGAGAAAATATTATATATAACAAAGAGCAAAATTGAACTGAGTGGAAATGAGGCCTCTGACTTCCTTCTCTTTCTGAAATAAGCTTAGACTTGTAGAAGAGCCCTGAGTGTAGCAGGGAGTATAAACTGGGCTGGGCCCACACACAGCGGGGTCAACCACTAGAACAGAATCCTTCCTCTGCACCCTTCTGCAGGGGCAGCTTGTCTGTGTCCTACCTCTGTGTCCACTCATGTCTGGTGACTGTCACACAAAGGAGAGAAGCCTAGATCTCTAGTCCTCCTTCCACTCCTTTCTCACTGAAGAGCGATATTTTCAGAAATCTGTTTTCTCTCTACCTTGAGCTTTCACTGAGATTATGAGTAGATAAGCCATAAATACTTTACAGACCATTCAGATCTAGCTGAGTGATATGAAATTTTGTCAAGTTAGCTGCTTAAAAGCTTTTCCAATGATTGATTTAAATCCTTGGATTTTTAAATTAATTTAAAGTTTTGCCTGTTTCACATGCCAGATGAAACTCTGCCACTGTACGTGATTTGGCTGGGGTTGAGTTAGTTTTCTTCATGATGGCTAGTATGGGGCTGTGTTTTGGATTCGTGCTCATCATATTTTGATAAGTGGAAGTTAATCAAATTTATTGAAATAAAAAGTCAATGCAATTGCACAATTAAGCTCTTCCAGCATTCACAGGTTAAAAGATGTCCAAGGCTGTTTTAAAAAATGGTAAACAGAAATGTACATGGTCTCTTAGTCACAAATAGAAAGCTTTACCTTTACACCTGGTTGCTAAATCTACAAAAAATATTCACAATATTTTTCTGATGATGTGAAAGTGGTTGAAATTCATCACAGAGATTTTTTCCTGTTAAAATTATAAATAACACCTTATGAGAAAATGTACTGCAAGAATAATGTAACCTTCATATAAAAAAATCTTTTTAATGCAGATGCTTGTGCTTGATGATCTAATACACATAAACAGATATTTTCAATTTGTAAATATTTCCTTTTATTAATGTAGAAGTAACAAGGTGTACTGCAAATGTATTTCTGTTTTCAAAAGCATGTCTGTACTGCTATTACAGACTTAGAGAAAACCTCCATATGAGGTGCTTCAGTTGTATCTGAATCTCCAGTATTAAGTAGATATTAGGCTTTCATGGGAACTAAGAGCTTCAGAAAATGGCTTTTAAATCAGGATGACTTGGCTTGAGAGTTTACACTGGCTCCCGTCCAAGCAGAAATATCCAAAAGAGCAAATTACACCTCCACACCCAGTTAGAAAGTCTTCAGGTATTAAGTTGTTTGTTAAGTAGAGTCATTGCGTTAGTAATTTTAGCTGTGTTTGTTCTTTGTGGAAGGCAACAGGCTCTTCCAGATAGTTTCAAAACACGGCAGGGCAAAACTTGATCTTATTAAAACTAAGTTTCTACATGAACTGTCGTTTCTCGCTTCACAGGTTTCCTCTGCTCTTCTCAGCCAAACTTATTGCTCATGTATCTTTCTCTGTAAAATATTTTTTCACAAACATTTGTTTCAGAAACTGCCTTAAAAGCCCTTGCTTCAGGGAACACAAGCAAAATCACAATTTTCACAGCAGACTCATTTGTTTGTCTTTTTAGCCTTGTTACTTATATTTCCCAAAAATGGAAGAAAAACTGTACCTCTCTCTTGCAGAAAAGTTGCTACTTTTTTTTTTTTTAATTATAAGGTCAGTAAATCTGATAAATGCTTTTTAGGCTTTCTTAGACTTCTAAATAGAATGTATTACTTAAAGTTGTAGCTCAGTTCTGGTAAATGAATACCTTTTTATAGAAGTATGCTAAGAATTTGTTTTATTTTCTGAATAGGTTTGTCTTCAGAAAGCAAGGGTGTTCTAATGATTACAATAATAAAAATTTGTTTCACTTGGCCTTTTGCTGCTGTACCGGGAAATTTCTCTTGGAACTGTCACCTTTCCTCTGCATCAGCAATGAAACTTCCCAGCTAGTTTCAGTGAAGGGCAAGACTTAGTCTAACTCACAGAGGTGTAACTGGAGGTAGAATTCAGTTCAAAGGCTGATATACATGCAACCTACAAGCCCAACTTGTTCCTCTGGCTGCATGAGACTCCTTGCAGGAGGAGGAAAGGCAGGATTGTGTTTTGCAGAGGGAAACAGTGCTTTAACTCTTACCGTATGAAACCACAACGCAACCCAAAGGAAGTCAGATGTGCAGTGCCTGGTGAAGATAGCCTTCCCAACAGAGGACTCCACTGCAATGCCATGCCCTCAGTCACCTGTGTATCTTTGGGGTATCTGCAGACTACTGACATAACCTTGTGAGAGATGGAGCTGTGGCAACCAGACATGCAGGAATTGCAGGCACAACTCCTTCAAACTTCCTCTGCCTTGCATACCACTGCAGAACTGCCGCGCAGGCTCCTTTCCCCTCACCAAGGAGCTCGGCTGTCCCTCAGGCTCAGTGACTACTGCTGACACCAGCCAGGGCAGTTTGAATTATGCCAGCTTTCAGGGGTGATTCATCCTTCTCTTGTCTATGTCTCAAAGCATGCTCAAAATCAGCGTATTTCAACTCACATATGGTTTCTAAGCCAGAAAAAATCCAGCTGCCATGGCTGTGGCTCACATGGTTAATTTCCAAGTTTAAGAGGTGTGAATGCCTCCTTGTTGGCTGAATTTTTAGTCTGCAAATGACAGGATAGGTTTTCTTTTGCCTTCTCAGACCTCTGTGGAATTTCTTGTAAATTCAGCTGCAGCATAGACACCAGAGCTTGTTTTGCAAGATATGCAGAAGTGGGCTGGTAGCATAACTAAACACTAGCATAAGCCTTGAGGCTTCTTTTCCAGCCAGCTGTCAAAGCTTTGAAACTATCATGTGTCTAAGGCACTGAAAGGACCGTGGAGCATGAGCCTGATGGAATGTGCGGTATTCATTTATCTCTGGAAGTTTACAAGTCCTGCTTGATGAATTAGAGCTATAAAGTGATGAAGTGAAAGATGAAAGAAGCTGCAAAGGAGTAAGCTTTTGCAGTTATAAAAACTGCTTGAAAAGTTGTGTTCACCAAGCAAAACTTTTGATTGAAAATACTTTCAGGGATGAACAATTGATCTGGTACCTGACCAGACTGGACCTTGATGGTGCTTGACTCCAGTATGATTTCTAACAACCGCTCTAGAAAAGGACAATATTTTCTGTTGAATGGATAGTGTGAGCTCTGAAGATGAATCATGAGTAGATGTCTGACCCTGTGTCATAGGGGAAGGGCAACAGGAGCGGGAATGAGCCACAAGTACACCCAATCCACAGAATCTTCTCTTTTGTTTCCTTTGTTAGGCATCAACTTTAGCTCCGTGCTAAGTGTCCACAAAGTTTTGCAGATGACTAGGCAACAAATTTGCAGCTAATACTGTATGCAAACAGCCTGTACTACAAACTTCTTAAGAGTTAAGAGTGGTTTAATCATTTGTGTATTTGCTTTGTATTCAGCCAAAATGGCAATCTGATGCTGCAAAGTGATTTAAGAGGCTGATGAAGAATCCATTTAAACACCCAAAAAACAAGGTTTAGAAGTAGATCTGCCATGCTGCTCACTAAAGTCATACAACATTGTTTCTGTGGTCACACCATGTGGAATAACTTCTGTAAGTGGAGAAATACATATACGGTGTATTTCTTCAGAGGGATGGAAAGCCAACTCACTGCAGGCTTCAGCTGATGCTCTGCCTTGCTGAATGTCATCACCTTGTGTTCCCTCTGTCGTCACTGGGAGGAAATAAGTATCTCCAGCAATTGAGAATTTGGACGCTCTGATTCATTATCTATGGGAGACTTCCTCTCCAGTGGCTGCCCAGGGAGGCAGTGCTCATATTTGCTTTACCCAAGTTAAGTGTTTAAAGTTAAATGAGCTAAAGATTCCTCCAGACTAGCCACAGAAATTCTAATGTTTTCTTCCATCCTAATTTCCTTTTCTGTCCTGGAAAGCAAGTTACACAGAATTTGTGTTTAAAATACGTACGTTCCCTTCTGCAAATGAGACTGGCCACAATATCTTTTTCTCACAGAAATAATCAGGTTTATTTTTCTTACTGTTATCCCCAACTGCACTAAGACTTTACCCCAAATATTTTGGGAATGGTTTGGACCCACTCAGCTCCTTTCGTCTTTAGCCATAAATTTTATGCTCCTACAGCTGGAGTTTCCAGCTTTACCGATGGATTCAATTTAGGTAGTGTAAGGAGGAAAAGAAACTACTCCTACTCCTCAGATACGCATATTGCCTTTCTAGTTACTTCCTTCTGGGAGAAGTAGTGTCTCTAAGGGGTCACATTTCCAGTGCATGGCTGATTGCATGAGGAAGGGGGAAGGGTGAGCAAAGAAGACTGTGGCCTGGTGTTCAGGGGATTTATGGTGGTAGAAAGAAAATAGCATAGGAGTGTTTGGATACCGAGTCCAACACCCCCTCATCAATCACTCTTTGTCACTTACATCGATAATCAGTTACAAAGAGTTTTTGAATGACTATTGCCTACCTCTTTTCTCTCTCCTCTCAAAGTCTGTTGTTGGTAGCATGTAATCAGCCATCTATGTATTTAAATCTAATTGCATATTTTAGATGAAAAGACAAGGAAAACTGGGAGCTCTTGATTAAAAGATGGAGACGGCTTTGCCAAACAGAGACTGAGGAAAATGTCTTGCAGCTCATGACTTCCAGGAGGAACAGCGAGTTGTGCCTGTTGCTGGTGTTACCACTTGTGACTGGGGGCAAAAATGTCCATAGATATTTTCGTGGGCCATAATTATGTATATTAGTAGAAAATTTGGTCATTAGAGGATTCTCTAACTTCAGTAAACTAAGCAAGAATCCAAAGCTGAAATCTGTATGCTAGAAATATATACTGTAAATATACTGTAAATGCAGTACCAATTTTTCAGATGGAAGTAAAATAAACGTTAAACAAATAACCATGGGGAGCAATGGAATCTCCAGCACGCAAAAGATTTATGTCAGAACCAGATGTATTCTGAACTATGTACTTTGTTTCTAATGCATGACAAGTAAAATTATTGTAATGGTCCCCTCTAGCCTTAAAACTATGAACTGCTTCCTCTGGTGCAGCAACCTAACTCAGCAGGCCAAGGGGAGAAGGAGTTTATTGCGCCAGCCACTGCTCTTAAAACCACGCCCCAAAGGAAAGGTGCTTGCGAGGAAATTGGTGCGGTAGGTTAATGAAAGGCAACAGTGACCAGCACAGAGAGAGGATTCATTCGTCCTGCTCTCTGAACAACCACATTTTGCACCAGCTAGGGCAAGACAACCAGAAGAAGCATCTGGAAAATCACAACTGAGAGTGAAATCTGCATTTCAAGGATGTTCTTCCATTGGTGTCAGTGGTCGAGCTCTCTAGTTTTGCATCCTACGGCTGTGCAGAGACACTATCCAAGTGCCACCTTTCATGAAGGGGGTGCCTTTCTTCCCCAGGAAAAAGTTTCAAGTGCAAACTCAGCTCACAGCACCCACCAGAAATTACTTATTTGTAGATTACTCAAACTTTTCCGGATAGCTTCGTCCTCCACAAAAACTGGTTGAGCATGCACTGTATAGCTTTGTGAAGTAAGGAATAAAATCAGATGTGATTTAGAAGAATTTGAAGGTTTTGGTGACCTTTCTTCAAATCATTTAAACTTTATGTTAAAATGTTAATTTTTTTCCATAAAATGAGAAAATCCAAGATTGTGCCAAGAGTTATAAATGGATCAGATAAGATTTTCCAGTCATTTCTGGTGATCAACAGCAAAGAATAGCTGAAGTAGTGTCCATAGTGGGAGCTGGTGAGTTTGGTCAGATTTGTTTTGCAGTACTGGCTTTTTATTCATGATAAATCATGACTGAATCTTAACAGGATTCTTAGACACATTGTTCCCCCCTCTAATCTATGGATTTAGTATAAATGGAAAGAGCTGTGTTTACTAAAGAAAATTACATTCTGCTTTTTGCTTTCTTAGCAATTTCCATACCAAACTAACAACTGCATCACTGTCTTTCTCAGCTGTTTCCTAAATCCCGTTGTACTGGTAGAGTGAGGTTGACTCATTACCCTTCTTTTAGCTTTTTTGAAAGCTGTTAAGAAAAAGACTATTAACTTATTTTAGAAAATCATGTGTTTCACACAGAGGGAACCAATAGCATTCCTAATATACAAAGTTCTCCTATAAGTTTATTATAGGCACTTAGTCACATTACCCAATGTATTCAGCATTCCTTTATTCTGACAGGGTTTTTTAATAGATTCTTTACATTTCTGGTTTTGTTTGCTGCTCCTTTCAAGTCTGAAATATCTGAGCAATTTCTTGGAGGGCAAAAAAACCCCAAATATTTCTTTTAAAGAAAGATTCTATTGCACACCGCACAAAAATGTTCATGTTTCCAGGGCCAGGACCTGGACTCAATGATCCATGTGGAACCCTTCCAACTCAGGTTGTCGTGATTCTATGATTTCCCACTTTTATTTCCATTATTAATAATATTGCTACTACTATAAAACAATTATACAACTGTGATTTTTATGAACATCACTAAACCCAAATTCTCTTCCACAAAGAATAAAAAAGAGGAGTCAGAGATGTGCACATGCCTGCAGACTATGATCTTACTGGCATAATGGAGACCAGAGACGTGGTGGGATGGATCCTATGACTGGAGTGTTGGAAGGGAGGGGAAGGATGGAGGTTCTTTAGGAAGGACAGGTAGGGAAGACAAGGAGATGGTGTTGTGCTCTAAGTCAATGACCAGTTGGACTGCATGGAGCTCTGCTTGGGGATGGATGAAGAGCCACTGAAAGCTTAATGGTCAGGATTTAAAGGAGGGCAGGGACAGGTGGTTTTATAGTGGTGGTCTGCTACAGACCATGGGACCAGGAAGATTGGAAGATGAGACCCTCTATGGACAGATGGGAGCAGCCTTTCATTCACAAGCCCTCGTGCTCACGGCAGTGCTTCAGCTGCCGGGATATCTGTTGAAGGAACAACACAGCAATTCAGGAGGTTACTGAAATGCACCAATAGTAACCTCCTTCTCCAAGTGACAGAGGAGCCAACAAAAAGAGGTGCTGTGCTGGACCTTGTTCTACAAACAGGGAGGGGCTGGTGGGGAATGTGAAGCTCTGGGGCAGCCGTGAATTGGTGGCATTTGAGATCCTCACAGCAGCGAAGACAGTGCACAGCAAGTTCCCTACCTTGCACTTCAGGCAGATTTTGGCCTCTTCAGTCATCTGCTTCATAGAGAACCAGGTAACATAGTGCTGGAGGGAAGAGAGGCTCCAGAACACTGGTCAATATTCAAGGATAACCTCCTCTAAGGTCAGAAATGACGCATCCCAATGAAAAGGAAGTCAGGCAAGAACACCAGAAGGCGTGTGTGGATGAACAAGGAGCTCCTGGACAAACTCAAACACAAAAAGGAAGTCTATGGTGGGTGGAAGCATGGATAGGTAGTTTGGGAGGAATACAGAGAAAATTGTCCCAGCGGCCAGAGATCAGGTTAGGAAAGCTAAATCCCTGAGAGAACTAAATCTGGCCGAGGACACAAAGGGCAACAAGAAAAGCTTCCATAGGTAAGTTGGTGATACAAGAAAGACCAGGAAATATGTGGGTCGTTTCAAGAAGGAAATGAGACCTCTTGTTACCTGAGATACGAAGAAGACAGATGTACTCAAGGACTTTTGCTTTGAATCTTCATCAGCAATTGTTCCATCCACACCACCCAAGTCACTGAAAGTAAAGACAGGAACTGAGAAAATTAAGAACTGCCACCTGTAGGAGAAGATCAGGTTCAAGAACAAATAAGGAACCTGAAGGTGTGGAAATCCATGGGACTTGATGAGATACATCCCCAGGTCCTGAGGGAACTGGACAAGGAAGTGGCTAAGTGACTGTCCATCATATTTGAAAGGTTGTGGCACTCCAGTGAAGTTGCCACTGATGGGAAAAGGAGGAACATAACCCCAGTTTTTAAAAAGGTAACCAAGAAAGACCCAAGGAACTACAGGTCAGTCAGTCTTACCTCAGTGCCCAGCAAGACCATGGACCAGATGCTCCTGGAAACTCTGATGAGGGAAATGAAAAACAAAATTATTGATAACAGTCAACGTGGCTTCACTAAGGGTAAATCATGCCTGACAAATTTGGTGGCCTTCTGTGACCAGGTTACAAAGTTGGTGAATAAGAGAAGAACAACTGATTTAATCCACCTGGACCTGTGCAAAGCATTTGATGCTGTCTGGCACAACATCCTTTTCTCTAAACTGGAGAGACATGGATTTGATGGATGGTCAGTTGGTCAATAATGAATTGGCTGAATGGTCACGAATCAAAAATTGTTGACAGCTGTGGCTTGATGTCTGTGTGGAGACCACTGATGAGTGGCATTACTCAGAGCTGATACTGGGAATGGCACTGTTTAACATCTTTGTCAGTGTCATGGGCAGTGGGGATTGCTGCTGATACCAAGCTGTGTGTGCAATCAGCACAGGGAAGAGATGCCATCCAGAGGCACGTGGACAGGCTTGAGAGGTGGGCCCATGTGCAACAAAGCGAAGTGCAAGGTACTGCAAAGTGCCTTGGATCAGGGCAATTCCAAGCACAAACAGGCTTGGCAGAGAATGAATTAAGAGCAGCCCTGAGGAGAAGGACCCGGGGCTGTTAGTCGATAAGTTCAACATGAACCAGCAATATGCACTTGCAGCCCAGAAACCACAACCTGAACTGGATCAAAAGTAGCATGGCCAGGAGGTCAAAGGAGATGATTCTGCCCCTCTGCCTGCTCTTGTGAGACACCACCTGGAGTGCTGCATCCAGCTCTGGGGCCCTCAGCATAAGAAGGGTGTGGATCCGTTGGAGGAAGTCCAGAGGAGGGCCATGAATATGATCAGAGGGCTGGAACACCTTTCCCATGAAGACAGGTTGAGAGAGTTGGAGTTGTTCAGCCCGGAGAAGAGAAGGCTCCAAGGGATGCCTTATAGCAGCCTTTCAGTGCCTGAAGGGGGCCTGCAAGACAGTTGGAGAGGGACTTTTTACAAGTGCATGTAGTGATAGGACTAAAGGGAATGGCTTTAAACTGAAAGAGGTAAGTTTAGATTGGATATACAAGAAATTCTTTACTGTGAAGGTGGTGAGACACTGGAACAGGTTGCCCAGAGAAGTTGTGGACGCCTCATCCGTGGAAGTGCTCAAGGCCGGACTGGATAAGGCTTTGAGCAACCTGGTCTCATGGAAGTTTCCCTATCCATAGCAGGGAGGGTAGAACTACGTAATCTTTAAGGTCCCTTTCAAGTCAAACCATTCTGTGATAAGACGCTTGCCAGTAAGTAAGAAAAAAAACATAGACACAGTTACAGTCAGGCCATAGTCCAAAGGTGGGAGGGCAAAAAGTACATATGGTTAGCAGAGTAGCCTATCCTTGCAGAACACACAGTATCCTCTGTGTTGCTTCCTGGAGTTGCGCTCTCCCAGTCAACTTGAAGTCAGTGCTTGGTTGAAATAGACTCAGTTTTCACACATCTTTCTAAAGCTAGTTTGGCAGACTTGCATTTCTCAGGTACACAGCTGAATCAGGGGATGAAGCCTTCTGCCTTGCTGGAGTTCAGCTTATCACCTTGGATGTGGGGTACAGAAACTGTTTATCAGCTTCCTGAGTGACTGGTTGTTTTCTTAGGTGTGTGCCAATACTCAGTGCACTATAAAGCCACACCTCTCCATTTTCACCACTCTCATTCCTTGTCTAATTACATGTGCACTGTCATATCTTGTGAAACCAACTGGACAACTTGCTAATATTATGACAATGCCTCCTTTTTCTATTTTTTTTTTTTGGTTGTTGAGGCATCTGTTTTATATTTAACAGTGATTGAGACTTTTTTAGTGTTTAATCTTTGCTTCTTCTGACATCATTTACGCATTAGAGTCATAAAGGTATAAACTGCTGGTAACGATTTACTTTTTACAGAAATAAACACTAGTGTGAAATCCAGTATTTGAAGACTTATTCTTAACGCCTGCTTTTCTTTTGTTGGCTTCACCTTCCCATCCTTTGTCTTTGTGTAAAAGAAACCCAAATGGTTTCAAAGTATCCTGGAAGCTCAAAGATGGCAGGTGAGGGGGTTGTGTGTTTTTTCTAAATTTGCTGCAAGAGGCAGCTTCGTCTCAAGGTCAAAGTTCAGAACATCTCTAGCTGGGAAATAGATGCAGAGGAAAGGCAAGGAGGGGATGACTGTGAATTCAGTGAAATGGCAGACAATTTAATATTGTCTAACATTTGTCTAACATGGGCATCTCAGCATCTTTTGGCAGATGCAAGGTGTTTATACATCCCCACCATATTGATTAATTTCTGAATGTGTGTTCAAGTACACTGTCATATTTCACGCATGGATTAGATATACCAAATGATCAGAGATAGCGCCTGGAATAACTTTTGTATCTTCCATAGCAGCGAGGGAGCTCTCCTCAGCAATGACACCAGAAGAGGAAGCTGGGGGAAGCTGGAGGGCATGGTAAAGGTCTGGAGAATGAAAATCCCTACTGCAGGTACCAGGGGAGGATCTACCACAGTGACAAGGTCTGCCCTGAGAGACACCCCTGAGACACCCGCTAAGATGCCACGGGGGTCAGCACCAGTCCCTGCAAGTACTGCGAATTCATACTGCCACTGGGGGTGTGTACCAGGCACTAGCGGAAAAATATACACTTTTAGATTAGTATGGCTCAGGTCTGAAACATTTTAGCCAAAATGCCATGCAAACAAAATCAGAAAAATACATATCTGCTGCTTTAAAAGGGTTTTCTAGAGGCAATTTTCCCACATAAACCACCAGTGGGGGGGGAATAGCAAAAAAAACCCCCAACCAACCAACTAACCAACCAACCAAAGAAACAAAAAACCACTAGATTAGTCAACATGGAGAACACCTATTTTCCTAGATTTTCTCATATACCTAGAATGCTTGTTCAAATGATTTAAACTAAGCATGACTTAAAAATTTTCATGTGTTCTTTAGACATCATACACAAGGTGAGTGAGCACTTGGCATCAGTCTCTGCAGTCCCATTAGCTCCCCCTGTGCTCAGAGGCAGCACTGTTGTCACCATGGGTGTTGGGAGCTGTGGTGTCTGTGAAAACTGGGAGTAGACAACAAAAAGCAGGGAGTTTTCACAGGTGTAGTAAAAAATGTGTTCATTAAACTGGAGAGCAGTAGGATCTGAAACTTTTCAGGGGGGCAATGCCTTTCCTCCATGTGATGGTGACCAAACCAGAAAATTAGTCTCTTAAGATTCAAAAGGAAACAGATCTGGATAAAATGCAGAACTTTATAAGAAATCTAAATCTCTATATTGTATACACAATTAAGGCAAATTAATAAACAAATATTTTTGTAAGAAGTATTTTTAAAAAGAAGCTTCAATAAATACTGAAGTGGATATTTGCTTGCACAGAATCTCGGTTGTACATGTAATCCCAATAATTGCTTCCTTTTAATTAGGCTTGTAATAGGTACCCAACCCAGTCTAGATGTTCTTCAGCAACTTGTCTGAGATGTCCAGGGGCCCAATTGCAACAGAAGCTGACAGAGGAACAATGGAATAACACACCGTGAGCCTGCCCATCATCAAGTGACCAGCACAAGGGTTGGTCACAACTTCACCTCACACAGAGTCTGGAACTTAGGCATACATAAATCTCATCTGTCTGACTAAGCACTTGCCCAACAAAGGCATGACAGAGTGTGATGCTAGAAGCACAATCATTTCAACTTTCTAAACAGTCAGAAAGAGCCATCTCTGGAGGCCCATCTTCGAGCTGTCTGGAGCAGGTGACACTCTATTGACAATAGATGTATTTGTGATGCTTAACTTAAGCAGGTTATGTGAATCTAGGCCTTGGAGGGATGTAAGGGAAAGCTGGTCCACACAGCAGGTATGATAGGCACGGGAAATAGCAGACAGACAGCCTATTAAATGCTGCTCCAGGCTCAGGTGATCCCCTTTACACCCTGGGGGGATTTATCTCTTGGACTTAAAGATGTGAGAAATCTCCACCATCTGCTCTTCAACAGAGAGTATGCAAGGCCTAACAAACTAGACATGTGTTCAAAAGTACCTGTGTCAGGAGAATAAATTAGAAGCCTGATTCACATAACTTAGGACTACAGCTTCATAGATCTGGATTCAAACCTCCTGTAGAGATGCTTCTTGCTATACTATATATGGGAAAACCCATTTCACCTACAGAAACAGATTTCCCCTCATGGGACCTCTTCCAAAGTCCAGGAAACTCAAAGACATCCATTCTCACAAATTCAATAATCTCTGAGTCAGTCACTTCCCAGAGATGAAAGACAGCATCCAGAACAACTGGACAGATAAAACAAGCTGATCTTTATTTCCAGCAACGCACCACATTAATCCTTAATGGTACATAATAATGGTTATTTACAGGGAAGGCTTACTCTTGATTAAAAGAGAAGTTTAGTCGTCATTCTTAGAAGGTATGCTCTTCATTTTGTTGTGTAAGGCCCCATCATTCAGTAAGATGCCAATAAATGACCTGGAGAAGGTGACTAATGAACGACTGCTTATTGCTCTCACAACAGACTGCATTTAGTGAAATAGTCAGTTCTCATGTTTAAAACAACAGAAGGAAGAACTTTTTCACATTGCACCTAACCGAATCTGAGGAACTCACTGCCACAGGGTGTTTTGGTGGTATAAAAGTGTTCAAATAATGTGCATCAAATACTGTTAGGCGTAGCTGTATGGATGCAATTTCCAGCTCATTAAGTTCCTAACCACCAATGACCCTCTTCCATGAGTTCCTTTCCGAACTCGGCTATTACACCAAGCAATCGCTGTTGGCCACTCTCAGATTCAAGCTGTTAAGCTAAAGGTAACTATGGTCTGATATCTATGGCCAGTGATGTGATACATTTTTATGTCATTATGTCCACTTAATATTTTTATTAAGACATCTTCTCACAAGTTCACTATGCACACATAGAGTATACAAAGATCCTCAGCCAGACATAATGCTTTACAGGCTTTGTCTGAAACATAAAAAGAGTTCAGATGCCAACACTACCAGTGCTGATATAAAATCAGAAAATAACAATGCCACTGCACTAAAAGTTGATGTACAATATGTTATGTAAATAAAATATAAAATAGAAATATAATATTATGGAAAATATTAAAATACATATTCCAGGCTTAAGCCTGTCCATTGGCTTTTTCACCCAGAAAATTACTAAAAAATCTGATATCTTAAAATATTTTAATTTTATTTAGTGATTATCACATCAAATTACTAATTTTTAATAAAGCACTGTGTTAGAGAGGATATTTTAACCTTACTGGTTACTGTTGCCAATGGCAATACTGCAATGGTGATTGCTGAACCCCATGACTTCCACTTTCTCATTGTGCCCTAACACCCAGATGCAGGCTGCACCACAAAAATACAGCTTGAGAAAAAGACATGGGTGTCCATGCACCAAAATAATTTGGAGGGGCAGGGCAGCACCTGAAGTCATTATCAATGTCATGATGACTAAAACAGTAAAAACATCCAAGAAAATGGCTACTTCTTCAGGAACCCAGTTCATACCTGAATAAGGCTGGATCGAGAATATCTTTGTGCTATTAGTTACGCAATTCACACAGCAATCGCTGCCTGAGCAGTCAGATTAGACAAGAAACTGCATGCTTTGCTTGTAGCTCACATACCTGGACTATATAGTCAGATGAAAAGAAGCGATCACACTCCCAGTACTGTCATGAGAGCTGGTTTGTTAGTGCCGTGGAAGTGCAAATGCTCCCTGAGCCTCAGCAAAGGCAGCAGATGAAGATTGCTGACCATGCCCTGCAGCAGCATCTACAAATACCTGGTCATTGCTATAAAAAGGCTGCACTGGGACTTCTCTAATCACCGGGCATACCCATTAATTAGAGTACAGGCTCTAAGGGCTAGAAGGAAAGGCATTGCTTTCCTTTCTCTCATCTGTCCGTCTTCTCAGGAAGAAGTTGACGTTAAGGGGTTAACTCTCCTTACAACACATTTGTAGGCATTACGAGAGGCATCCAGCCAGCAGGACTCCTGCAACCCCTCTAGCTCCACTGCAGTGAGAGCTGGACTAAGTGCAGGCCTATCTGTCTTTCTGTCTGTCTCTCATCTGCCCATTCGGCTTAGCAGTTTTCAGGGGGAAGGAAACACATTAGGCTATCAGAGATAACACAGTTGTCCAGAAAAAAGGACTTTGCTTGAACCGAGATGGGAATGAGATGGCTCTTGGTCAGAGTGGAAAAAAGTTGAAAGGAAAAGCAGGATGAGAGCACTATGCTGCAGGAGTTTACTTGCTTTTGGGTACTGAAAGCATTAAGACCAAATAAAAATATAACATTGCTCAGGGTTTCAAATCCATGGATGTTTTAACATAACATATTTTGAGATAGTGAGTTTGTTTGCGTTAGTTTAGACACATTCCTGGCTCATTTGGGGCCTGAACATGAACTTGAAATATAAATATATGAATATATATGAATATTTATCTAAAAAATCTGAATTATCCTGTCATGAACTTTGAGCTTCTCAAGCTTATATGCAGACTTTATCCTTGCTGTTATCTTCTTATCATCTACAAAGAGTTAGCAAGCCAGCTGAGGGAGGAACACCAGAAGACTGAAGAAGGGCTCCAGACACAGTTTTATAGCTTTGCCCTTTATGCCCAGACATGCTTCTGCTCTTCCACTTGCTTATCTGAAGCCAAGTCTTTTGAAACTGATACCTAACTTTTCACCATCTAAATCAAATTCACCTTTAACTGCCATAAGTATAAGGGTTCATACTTCAGCTTCACAAGCCAAGATTTTCTGGCTGTTGGTTTGCTGTGCTTGTTTGGGATTTTTTGCTAACTGCTGAAATTAGACTCAAAATCATCTTCTTCTGAAGTGATGCCGTGATGCTGTTACCCAACATGGTTTTCTAATTAGCAGACCTGATTTTAGCAGCACTAATCTGGTGGTGCTTGACATGTTTCAGTGTCACGCCACTTAGATGCTTGGATGTGACTTCACAAGTCTGTTACTTGGTAAGAGCTTTTGCTTGAAGTTCAGCCTCTGCCTGTCACAAAATTGCTCCTGGGTAGCTCCGTATTGCACTTATCCTCCTAGATCTATATTGTCTTGGCACTTTCTCCCTTAAATCTAGGATTATAACTGTTCTCTGTCCCAGCACAGAGGTTCTCTTATTTATCTGTAAGCAGGATAGCTCGTGAGATTTCTAATTTATTTTTAGCTAAACAAAATAAACTTTAAAATCAAAATTTCCAAATTAATATTAATATTTAACGGGTTAGGCACTGAAAAACTTGGTCTAAACAGTAAAATATAGAACATATTTCAAACATTATGCCAGACTTTTATTTATCCACATTGCTTTAGCCATCGTACTCTTCCCCAAACTAACTTTAACTTCCTTCGCATGTACTTCACTGAGTTTTTTGGTTTGGGGTTGGTTTTTATGGTTGCTTAGCATTTTTTTTACTTCTGGGGACATAATGTAATCTTTTGGCATTACTGAAATTCCAGAAATGTAATCAGATACCACTAATTATCTTTCACTTAACACCAATGATTCAAAAAATGAAAATAAATAATTAAATATATAATTATGTTAAAATATTTGCTATATAAATAGTAGATTGTTTCCGGTTTCAGATGGGTGTTTCAACTAACATTACAGTCTCTTCAATTCTGCTAATCTTTCATTATTTATCTAGCTGCCAACATACATGTCACAAGTACTGCAAAGAATAACTTTCCAACAACTTTTAATGAAGTAAGATGTTTTATGAAATAATTCCAGAAGCATATGGGGGTTTCTTCACATACTTTTTTTTACAAAACTGCTTTTTACTTTTTCGTGTGTTTTAAGGGAAGAGACTGCTTGCTCTCCAGTGCTGCTGAAGTCAAATGGCAGTGTCCCGTTTGCTCCTGAATTGCGAGTGTGGTTCTTTTTCTCCAACCCCATATCCAAACAGAAAGTTGCAATGAATTATATTCAAAATGCTGTCAAGACATTGGCACAGCACAGAGAGTACACCAATTTCACCCATAAGCAAAGCAAGTCAGTCAAATTAACAGCTGAGATACACTAATAAATTGACTGCTCTTCATATAAAATTGTTAGATCAATGTCTTTCATTAACAAGAAGGAAGCTAATTATATGTTGCAAGTGATGTTTTAAACATTATATTTAAAAAGCTGTAACATAAACCATTTATCTTGCACTCACATGACCTTTGCTTACTGTTTGAATTGAACAGGTTTCCTCTCACCTATTGTATCAGAAGATTTTATTTTTATTTCTTTATTTAGCAAACTAGGAGAAAGCAGACCACCGCACAGGCAGCTTTGTTCTTACATGCAGCATTGCAGATATGAGCAACCTGCAGCAATGCAGCACACCGGCCCTGCTACTAACCTCTCTAGCTTTCTTGTACTAAGACCATTTTCTCCCTCAAGTCAGCAAGGAGTACGCTTCTCCTTTGGTTTCAGTTCCCATCTCCAAGGATGCTTCCCTTCATACTTAAACATCTTCAAGAAAATCAGCTCTAATATCACCAACGCAGGCCAAAGCCAGTGAAGGTATGGATTCATTACGAATTTGGTAATCGCACAAGGAATACAAGATGTTCACCTTTCATTAATATGAACCATAAGTTTCTAGGATCATTACTTTCTGTGATACCTGAGTAAAAACTGCAGAAGTTTCTGAACATCTCCTTTCTTTCGTTTGACTTTAAAGTAACAGTTAGGCCAAGCTTTGTTCGTGTTGGACACATTCAGAATTTCTCTCTGTTCCAGGAGGCCATTGCCTTCACTTATCTCCAGCACTTCTGCATCCTGCTCAGAGCAATGATTCTGGGACTGTCTGTTGCTCTCTCTGGTGAGAGTGAGATAAGATCAAGGCAGAGTCCATTCCCCACAAATCAATACTCTTTCACCAGAAACAAAAGCAAAATCTAGTCTGGACAAATACCAGAAATCTTTTACACACAGCTGCGTCTACTGCTTTGGAAACCTGGGCAACTACAAAGCCAAGGCCAAGCATCCTTAGATCTTGCTGGAGGGAGTGGGAGCTACTGCATTTGGTTTCTTAAAACCAAACACAGTAGTAATCAATCAGCAGTAAAACCTACAAAAGGAAATTAAGGCGATCATCATCCCCATCTTTAAAGGAATAATTTGTGAGATTGGCCACTACATATGAAACTCACTACCTAAGCAAATATCTCATTGATCTGTACTGCTCCTGGATTGCTGCTGCTTTCTAGAGCCTATTTGATGTCTATTGTCCTGACTTCAGTTCTTCCTTTCTAGGCACTGAAGATAGGCTAAGTAAACTCAATGAGATAAAAAAAAAATCTTCTTTTCCTCTAGGAGGTAAAGAAAGTGAGGAAGCTTGGGATGATTTCAGTAGTAAGTGAATTCTGCCTTCTCAATTAAGTCTTCCTTTTTAGGAGATAATAACGAATGACAGAGGATAACTTTGGGGTTTCAGAGAGATGGGGAGGGCTATATTCTCCAAAGACTTTGTTGACTTTCCACCATGATACTTGAAGACCTCTGAAGAACTTCTCTGGTCAGCACCTCGTGTATTCTCTGATATCGCCTCCCAGATGCTGCCATACCAGTGAATGTTCTATTTTACACCAGAAGTCTGTGCTCTGTCACTGCAGACCTACCTTACGCAGAAAACTTAAGGGAGTAGCATGGTTTGGACATGGGTCTTGGGGAGTTCTTGGGCTGTGTAGTCAGGCCCGGGAGCTGGGAAGTACTCTCATGATTGTAATAGTAGAGAGATGGCAAGATTGTCTTTCAGTGGTGGGACTCATCACTTAGGGGGATCTGTGGCAGTAACTTACTCAGGCATCTTTAACCTGCATGTAAGCCTAGACCCTACCTAGACCCTACTGCAAACCTGAGCCCCTGAACTTGGCTTCAGCAGAAGATAAAACTCACTAGCCATTCATTAAAAATAAAAGGAAAATTGTACCCCAAAATGGGAGAATAAAAAGGCAGCCAGGAGATGCTAATTGCTTGAAAAAATAGGAGGTGACTGCGACTCAGGGCTCTAATGAATCTAAATATTGTTCTGTTGCTGTTGAATCCAAAGGTTTGACAGAGATGACAGGCATAATCTCAGAGTGAGCAATTTCCTGATTGCATTGCTCTAATCATTCTTATTTCTGCACACTTTTTCTTATATACATTTTCCAGTTTAGTTGCAAGACTGTCTTTCTGATTATATTCCTAGGTTTGCCCCACACATTTTCAGCAACTCAGAAATGACATTTTTATCATCATGATTATTATTACCAACAGTCACTAGCAGCAGTAAGCGAATGAATAGGCTGCAAAAAATTATCTATTCTGAGGAAACTGAAAATTGCCTTTGGCATGATCCTGCCAAAATCAAATTTTAACATTCAATTTCATACACAGACAGATGGGTTGATAATATAATGAGAGAAATTCTTTTGGACTGGTATGTATGCTTAGCAATCTGAAATAATGTTCACAGGAGAAGCCCATACTTCATAAAAGTTTTATCAGCAAAAACAGTGGTCCTGCTGATATTTAAGTGAGATTCTCAAAATATATCAAAACATTAGTATATGATGAAACAGAAACCTGTGTATCATAAGCATCGCAAAGTGTGTCTGTGTGCCTTACTTGTCAAACAAGTCCCAGGAGCTTCAGCTCCATAAACGTAAAATAAGGTATATCAGAGGTGAGTGCATTGCCATATGCCACTCATAAGTTATCTTCAAGTGCACCAGGTGAGACAGAGTCCTGCCCCTGCTTTGCTGAGATATTTCAGACAAGTCACTGCATCTTGCTGTGCCTTGGGTTCCTCATATTAAAGCAAGGTAAATCTTACCAACGTCATCTCAAACTGCTTTGACAGAGCTCATGGCATTTCCCATTTGCCTTCTCTTTCTATTACAGAAGCTCTATTTTGTAGTCTTCCATACAGGTCTGAATATAACACTGATAAAATAATTTAAATCCACATTCCTGGGTGTTTGCCAGAAAACAGATAGTTCAGGATTTAGGCTGACTTTCTCTTTCAGAATGGAGGTCTTTGTTAACTTAAGTATGACAGATTCCCCAGGTAATTGCTGGGTAAACATGCTTCCTTTAATCAAGAGGGTAAAGCTAGAGCAGAAAAGTTTAATTGTTTCTGTTGTTGGGGTTTTTCACTTCCCACACAGGAAGGTTAATTTGAGAGTGCAGTATTAGGGTGTGTGTTCATTATTATCTCAGGTAGATACGAGACCATCGAGGGGAAAATTGCTCATTGCTTACCTGGATCAAAAGCCTCCTCTCCGAACTCCACAACACGGACATGTGTGAGTCATATTGGGACTGTGCCAGGAGGGGTGCAGGACCAAATATTTTCCTGTGAGGTGTTCAGAAAGTGGATAGAAATGTGTGTATATGTAGATATTTGTCTGAAAGTAGACTGCATCAAATATGGATGAAGCAGGTTTGAAATCAGCTGCAGGCTTGGGCTTTTGCAATCTGGGAGACCCATTTTAAAAAACTGACTCAAGAACCATGTTTTAAAAGTAACAAGACCACTGCCATAGAAAAAGGGTGCTTTCAGAAGCACTCAAATACATCAGATAATTTCTGCAAATGGGAGTCAATAGGATGTGGATTCTTAGCTGGCTCTGTAATATCAGTAGGTGACTGGTTGAATTTTCAGGCATCAAAAAAATATTTGAAAAATCTTTCCATGAAAAGAAAAGTTTTAATTAACTGCATTATACGCCAATTATATTTTTAATCATGTCACTCTGTTTCCAAAATGATCCATGGCCCTTTCCTCTACTGTTTTGTGAGGTGCTAACAGGGGTAAGAGAAAAAACACAAAAACCTTCATGCAGAATATTAAGGAGAGAAAAGCACCAAGAGCACAAAACGACTGTTAGGTGGATGCCAATGGTACAGTTTTATTAACTCCCATATTCCAAAAGGGTAATGGTCAGCAGATGAGGATTTCTTCTTCAATCTGCATCAAACTACTGTACATTTTCCAGTCATTTTCATTTAGAATAAACTCATTTTTAAACATTGTAAATGTGCAAATTGTATTTTTTGGGCATTTGTTTGGAAATCCTATTTGAAATTTCATGATAAGTATTCCCACTGAAGAATTGTTCTTATTTATCTTTTCCCATAAGTCCATGTGCACTCTTCATAATGAGGTAGGGCACAGAAAGACACCGTGTAACAGCCAGTACTTTTGTTTTCACTTCTGCTGGGGCTATTATAGTTGTTTGAGGCATTTTATCATCTTTTTTAGATCAAATTATCTTCCATTATAATAAAAAAAATGGACACAACAAGGGATATTTTGGTCTGTAAAAGAACATGCCTATTTCACATCTGCAAGAAATAACTTCTTCTATCCAGTGGTCAAAATAGAATTTCAGCATTGCCAGGAGCAGTTTTGAGAGATACATAGTGTCAGCCTTTCTTGGCTATCAGTTTGATATGAAAGAATAAAAAATACAAAAATAATGTTTCAAATTCTGCAAACAAAAAAAAATATCCATCCAAACAGAACAATTGAAAAATCTAAAAGGAAAAGCGTTTTTAAATTGACTTTTTTTTAAATATATGATTAAGCAAAAGTTCTGAAATAAGATACTTGGGTTCATAAAAGAATATGCATATTTTATATGTACAACAATTAACTTTCTACTTAATCCAAAACCAAATTTCAGATTGTTGAGAATTTCCCAGAAAAGAGAAAATCCAGATACAATCCATTTAACATAGTCTGTCCCAGTCTGCCTCACTGACTCACTGCTGAGCATGTTGAGCTCAGTACCAAGAGCTGAGTGACAATGGGGACATGCACAACTGGCTTTGGCAGCCCCAGCCAGTTGCAAGACAGCAAAGTGCCCATGCTAAGTGGCATGAAGACGCGGTGTGCTGCAAAGCTGCTTACCCAGCAGGAGCACAGGACCTCACCCTGGCAGGAGCTGAGCAGCACCAGAAGTGCTGAGCCCTCTTTTCCCAGCTCAAGCCCAGCCCTGGGAGATGCCAAGAACCATGGAGTGCTCAGCAGACTCAGGAGCACACCAGCGGTGCTGCACTTTCAAGGATGAAGTGTGCACCCCCCTCCCAGCTTCAGCAGCAGAGCAAAAGTTCACTCTAACTTTTTCTTGCCCATTAAGGGGTAGTTCAGGTGTCCCAAAGACACAAGGAGGCACTTACACCACCTGTGCTGCACAACAGAGAGCAAAGTGGGGAATCCTCTTTGATTTCTTTGTCCCCCACACAACTGTGCTCCTGCCATCCAAAATGAGACCACAAGAGAGCTGTGCAGAACATCCTCTCTCTCCTCCACTACCTGTTGTTTTGAGCAGCTCTCTAGTTTCTCTGGCACTCTCCCTCTCCACTGTGTCAGCAAGAGCACAACCCATTGGAAGGGAAAAGTATAGCATGAGGAGGCTTTGCAGATGGTAAAGGCAGAAAGTCTTCTTCCTCTGCTTCAGATATTCTTGCAGCCTCAGGAGTAAAGCACTATTTTTTCCCTAAAATTAATATGATACCTCTTTAGCAACAACCCCATTCTGCTCTGAGTGCTTCACTTCTATGAACAATGTGCATGAAACTGACTTCTTTGTGCCTGGAAGTAAACAAATGGACTTTTAATTTAAACGAAGAATTTCTTAAAGTTCATATTCTTTAGTGGTAGTATTCACTAAGTTCTTCTATTATACAGGGTGCAAAGAGAAAACTGGAAGTTGCACTCAAAGCAATGATAAGTTACCATTTTAATGATTCCTTATGTTATGAGTAATTTATAAATCACTCTGTATCTTCTCAGTGAAGCTTGCCTTCTGTTTTTAAAACGTACATTTCAAATCCAACAAAGGGTTTCAGTGCAATAAGAATTAAGGTGTGTCTCTTAGCTTTTACCTGCAAGCAATAATGATGTTGTCAAGCGTTTCAGGTGAGACCAGCCCAGGATTTTGGGGTGGGGAAAGACACTCTGTTATACACCATCTTCAGTTCTTCCCTCAGAGGGAGGCAGAGACACCTTGAAGGGCTGAGTATAAGGACATATACAGATTGTCTTTTTAAATAGTCACCAGAGCTGGGGGGGGGAGGGGAACAGGAACAGGCTTGTAACCATAACTCAGTTGGACTTGTTTCTGAGAAGTCAGATGCCATGGATTGGCTCCCTCACCGAACGGCTGCTTTTCTGTTCCTTTTGTTGGTAAGTCAGATTTTAAAATAGTATTTGTAAATTCTGTGACTACACCAGTTTCATCTTCCTTAGCAGACCATTACATTTTAGAGTATAAACTAGTCCCCAAAAATGTCTTGTGAAATTTACCATAAAAACCAAAGCTCTGATCATTCTAAACAGCCCATCTGAACATTCTGTAGAATTAAATTAGCTTTTCTTTAAATACTGAAAAATGTTTCTGTTTAGACTTTTGGCAACCTGTTGATCTTCAAGATGTAACTTTCTATGTTTACTGCATGACTTTTCAGGCAAAGGTTTTCTGTGGCTACTATTTAGGGGTCACAGTTATTAATAAAATGCTTATCATTATAAAAATTTTAATGGTTGAATATAATTTGGTTCTATGTCTTTACTTTTTTATCAGTTGAGGAAATATATTTTTCTAAAAAATTCAAATCTCTTTTTTCTAAACTGATTAGCAAGATTGCTTCAGAGCTGATCAAATCCTACAGAGATTTTTCAAGAGGAAAAAAATGACAAAATTTAGTGAAGATCTCAGTTGAGGAAAAATCAAGACTTGGCCTCTTATTTCACATTGCAAAGGGTTCCTGTGTTGTAGTGCATTAGTGTCTGAGCCGCCATGTGCTGAGCAAGTGAGTGCATGATGAAAGTGTTGCTCTTTGGATTTGTTTTTCTCACCGTAAAAGGAAAGTTGTGGCGATGGTCAAGTGGCATAGTTGTTCAATGTGTTCATCAAGGCATGGAAATTACCCAGAAGGGACTTTAAAGGGCTATGGGTGCCCTACTGCTCCTGCAATCTGATTTTTGTGTGGGTTAATTTTGCTCATCCGTGCTGACCTTTTGAAATTAGGCAGGGGTTTAAGGCCCTGAAGATTGAGAAGAGTGGGATTTCTACTGTAGTTATGCCCTGTGGTTTTCATGCAATTTTACATTGTACACAGTGTATTAATAAGGGTAAATGTTTGTTAACTTCTCATTACTGACTTCTCTAGAAATGTTGTAGTCTGAGAAAAAGTTTGTGTTGTAGAATAAGAAATCCTAAAACCATTTGGAGAATATAATCCATTAATTTTAAGTGACAGCAGTGCAATCAGGAAAGTAGAACTAATTAACACAGAGCAGCTGCCAAGCAAACAAGGGCAAAACTTGGCAAAAGCAAGTTATGGTTTGGATAAGTTTCTGCTTGTTCGAGGCAGCACAGAGGTGTCTGAGACTGGCCTGTTTCACATCACACTCACACTTCTGGATTTTCATGTAGCACTAGTGACTATTCATTTTACTCAGTTACCTGGTGATGCACATTCCCAGGGTGTTGAAGTTCAAAAAGTTTGACTGTGTGGTGTCTAAGATCTGTCCATCCAAAAGAGATTTTACTGCTTTACTTCTCTCAGCAACTCTGGAGCCATTTTCTTTCTTTTGGTATATTATTGTTACAATTGTGAGTGATGGGGGGTAGGTGTTGGGTCAGAAAAAAAGAGCAATTCTGAAAAATGCCATTGTGTTTTGATGACTATCAAATATTTGAACTTTTTTCCCAGAGGAAACCCTTGTTCTCGTTATGCGTTCCTCTGCCCAGCAACGTTTATGATGGCCTGTACAGCTTACCAGCATCTTTCAGTGCTTTATAGAAAGGTGGCAGACAAACTGTAGAGATCAAATAAATTATAAATCTATGTGTCCAGTGTTAGTGTATTCTGAGAAAGGATTTTGACTTTCAGCTTGACTAATCTTTCATGAAAATCACCTGTCTGAATGGTGTGTCTGGTTAGTATATTGTTAAAAAGTTGCATCAAATAAAATTACCATGGAATTATACATATTTTAGTACACTACTACATTTTCAAAAAAAAGGAAACTTACCAGCCCTGAAAGAAATAATTTTCTCTACGGATTTCACCATTGGTGGGACTGATTCTGCAACCTTTGCTCATGTGACTTCAAAGGCATTATTCTCATGAGTAAGGGAGTTCTGTTTGTGATACTAGCACAGACACGTTTTATGGAAATAACCTGTTTGATCAGGTATGACTCTTCTCCTGCCAGCTATCATGTGACAGCCAATAATTTTAAATTCACCGCATCTCTTATGCACTTTTGTCTGGATACATTTTCCCATATGTTATCTATGCTTACTTTTTCTCCCCCCTAATTGTTAGGCTTTGGTTACGCATCCTACTCATAACTTGGTTGCACATAAAAATAGTCAGGAGCTAAATCCTCTCCTTGTATATTCATGTGAAACATCTGCCAGAACTGAATCAGGAACCTGCAGGTTCTTCTGCCAAAATTTTTTGTTGCAGAAATAGAAACTAAAGCAATTCCACATGCAGGAATTATCACCTAAGATTAGGTACTTAAGCCTGTAGTTTTACATTCCAAAGTAAAATGGCCGTTAAGCGAACATGCATTTGCAGCCAGAACACTCTAAGTCATATCAGAATTCAGGTTTTATTGAGGAGGTTTATTGAGGGCACTTAGCATGACTAATTTGAAAAACTCAAATTTTAATTATAATGGCATACACCCTACATTGAAATCACTTTTCTGTTCATTTTTCTAATGGTTAAGCTCAGTTACTCTATGGAAATGTATTGTATCTACACACAATAGAAGATACAATAGCAGAACAGAAACAATCTCAGTGGAAACTTTCCCAAAGTGTTCAGTTCTTTGAATAAACTTATTTTAAAATAAATAAAACTTCAAAGTAAATTCTTCAGCCTAACACAAGCATTGTCATAATTCCTGAATAATTCCTCTCACAGTTGTTGAAATAGTAATGGATTCTCCATCCTGAGTGAAATTCTAAATATTGCTAACACACGAAACACCTTACCTCCTCTAAATTAGAAAACAAAAGGCCAGAAAATCATCCAGAAAATCTTCTCCTTTAAATTGGATGAAGTACATTCATTAGTGACATATCAAAAGGCAAAGTATAGAAAAAGAAAATCATGTTTCAATTAAAAAGTGATCAAATGGCATATTTTTAAAATATGAGTGTTTGTCTTATATTTGAACTCTGCTTCTCATTATTTCGTATGCACTGATATATCACTTTTTAAAGAGATGTAGAATTAATAAAGGGAAGGGTTCATTATTGCAACCCTTTTCTAGTCAGGGTGTGGATGAGTAAGAAAGACGTAAAAGTCCCAAAACGCTGACAGTACCAGAGGTACCACTGCAGCCTGATGACTAACACAATACGTGTGAGTTCTCAGCACTCCTCCCATCCAGGCCAACAACAATGCCACTGTTGACTTCAAAGAGAGAGAAGCAGATCCCATGTGAATAATGCTGGGAAGATGTTGAAGGCGTGTTCAGTCATTTAGATTTGAGTAGGTGGAGGAGGGAGGATTCTGTAATTACGTATGATATTGCTTGGTACTCAATTAATGATTAGTTAATTCTTGTTCATAAATTGCTTTGAAGGTGCAAAGAACCATACACATCCTGTGGGCCTAATTCTGTCCCGAGTTACATCAGAATAAATCCAGAATAACTCCAGTGTTTCTCTAAGATGTCATTTTGGACACAGGGTCCAGGTATCACTACAATAAAAGACAAGCCTTCAGACAGGATACTGTGCAAATGACAGAAACCACAAACTTGTTTCCTGCCTGCACATCTCCCAACCCAAAACAGAAACAGCTTGTGCAACCAGCGTATAGATTCTCTGCAGCTTCCTTTTTTTCACAGTCTCTCAGAGACTAACCGGACAGCAAATCTTGGCATCATTCTGACCAGCTTGCCTACCCCAAGGTCCTCAGGATGCATCCCACACATTCCAGTGGCTCCTATTGCTTTAATTATTGTTTATCCTCATGTCTATGGAAAGTACTGTACTCGGATACTGGTTTAGAAGGGAATTTTTTTAACTACCTAGAAATTTGCTGGAGTTAGCTGCTAGGAGACAGAACTTATCTGCTGGAAATAGCACTAGAAATAAAAGGTTTGCATCCCAGAAAAATATTAGAAATAAACAACTGGGTTAGGGGAAGCCTTCTCTCTGCTGGTGACAGTGGAAAACTGGAAGGCATTAGTTGGGGAGGTAGAGGAGCCACTATCCCTGAATCAAGTTGGATAAATGTCATTCCAAAATTGTTCAGGTTTATCTGGTGAAAAAGACATCTTTGTCTGATGTCTGCCTGCCCTTCTTCCCATACCATAGCCTATACCACCGAGAGACACACCAAACACAGACATCAAGTTCATCAGATCAGCCTTTTCAAATAATAACACAAACTGTACTAAGGACTCTGAATTCAAGACCTTCCATTACCAACAGGTATCAGAATGGGGTTTTCCTTAGCTGTCACAGGACAACCGTGGAAATACAGTGCCTAAATTTACAATCCACAGCATCACCAATAGACAAATTCCTGACATTCCCATTACTGGTGCTCAAAAACTAGAGGATGAGACTCCAGTGTAAAATATGTATTTTTCACTGCTTGAAAACAGAACTCCCTGAAATCAAGAGGTTTATGAATATTCATGTCCTTAAGTAATAGAATTCTTTACAGGCATAATTCTTATTTCCGAAAAACTCAGAACAGTTTTTCAGAGTATGAGAGTGATGTGGCTGGGTGTGAGGTATTAGTCTCACTGTTAAGTAACAGGGTAGGCCACAGGATGCAGACAGCAGACAAGATTCACTAACATTGCACTGGGAGGTGTATACCCATACTTTGCCAGGTCAAGACAATTGTTTGCATGCCAGAAAGGATTTCAGCCTAAGGGTGGAGAGGATTTCATCGTGCTCACCAAAGGAGGCTCTGTCTGTGGGATAGACTGATAAGAGACGTTCAATCAGTGTTATTTCTGGTGGACCTCATCACTCAGGTTCTCTCGTGTAGTCTGCCCCTTTGACTCTTCCATGTTCCCCCAGGCTCCAAGGGGGATTATAAAAGAACAGGACTGAGCTCCTACTGGGGCAAAGAAACCTTGCTGTTTACATGGAGTCTGATATTGTCCATTCTCTGAGATAAGGAACGGCTGCACATGAATTTGAATCCTATTCTGATGCTGAAGATTTAAATAGTCATAAACTCAACATAAATTAAAAGATGCATTGATGCTTTTAGCACAACATGAACACATTGTAGTGATTTTCCTGCAGAGTACTTTTCTTAACCATTTATGTCAATAGCTTGCTCAAACAAACAAGGAAAAAAATCCTTACTCTGTGGAGTCCAATAAATTTCAAGCTACATGCCCATCAAATGGGCAAATCCACAGTCTAATCTCCTTCATTCAGAAGCAGATTAGGGCATCCACTGTAGGCCAAGGTCTCAGAGAATGTTTTGGGCCAAACCAGATCATTGGAAACATTGCTTCGCAAACGACAGATGGCAAACTCTTGCAGCATAAAGGTAAATGGGGAAAAGAGAGACAGAGGAAGGAGGGTGAAGCTGCTGTTCATTATTCTGTTGCATGTAAGAAGTTGTCTTAACATGAAGTAAGTGGAAAAAATTCTGTGTCCATGTTCCAGCCTTGCCAGTACAATGCAATACACTTGAAGTGAGGAAAGTCCCATGATGTAATGATAGGATAAAAGATTGTCACAGATTTTATCCAAGTATAACTGACATAAAATCCCACAGATAAAACATATCAGACAAAAACCAATCAAACCAAAACAAAGCAAAAAGCTATGGGAAATTATTAGAAAGTGAAACAGTCATAACTGCAGTTGTTAAATTTTGTTGAGGAAAGAAAAACACTGCAACACTTTTTGAGTCACCTGGATATTTTTTCTTGCAATGATGAATGAAACAAGCATCCAGTCCTGCAAATCCCACATTCTTCACCCCTTATTGTCTGAAGAAAGCAGGAGCAGATCTTAAACCTGAAAAAGATGCTCTGAAGAAGTATATTCACCAAGCAAACTTAATTTTCACACCTTATTTAGGAATAAAGTTAATTAAACTGTGCCTTCTTTTAAATCGTGCTAATCAAGAAATTGAGGTTCCTCTCATTAAAATTTTAATTTTAAAGTAATTACATACTACATCTTATCCTGCCACCTTTATTTACTCAAGACTAGTTGCATAGTTAGGTCTCAAATCAAAATCTACTGCACTCCAGGGAAATCTGCCTGAAAACTGCAGGTGGGTTTCCATCTTACATAGAATCTCTTCAATCTCCCTGGGAAGTTCCAAGAATACATTTTCATCCTTTTTGGTTAAATTACACAATTAAGTACTCCAGGTTTATTGTGGACTTTGCAAATAAGAAAAAAAAATAGTGAAAGAAGAATAGATTATTTAGGATAAACGCTTCTCTAGTTTCCTAGACAGTTTGGTAACAACTCTTGCAGCCACTTCTCTATTCAGCTGAGGTGTTAAAAATCTGTGTGAAAGCTTTATTTTGATGAAGGTATAGCTTGAAAACTGCTCTGGCATACCCATTCAAACTCAAAGGTCTCTCTTGAAAGACAGAATGGATTTTGAAGGTTTTAACTGTCAAGAAATTCAAGTGCTGGATATAGAAAAAATTGAATTTCATTAAGTCATTTGTGGAAATCTTGTAGCTACTGTCGAGATAAGCTATTGCAATAGGCTTGAAAAAAAGTACTGCTCCAGGCCTGCATTATAGCAATGTCTTGCAGTTGTGTTTTGCTTGCTGCATTTTGCCTTGCATTTTTACATGCCAATCTTTTTATTGTTCTTGCAGGTACTCTTGGATTTCAGCACAGGATTTCATGTAGAGGTAATATATATTGCTCTAGAAACTGCTTTTCCGATTAAATGAAATGTAACAAATGAAAAAAATCACGTGGAAAATACTGAATTAAGACACTTCTGAACCTGAAGATTGAAAACACATTTAAATATTAAACAGCTGCAGATAATAATGTGCTCACCCTCTCAAGAGAAATTCACCTAAATCTAAATGAGTATCTCATACAAATGAGTAATTTTAAAATAAACATGTACAGTCATAGAGTTTGGGACTCATAGATATGTAAAAAAGTACATGGTCTAAAAAAACTCTTTTCTCCTTATTGTTGGAAATTATAATCGTCTGTATTTATTTAAAATGGATTGAGGTCATATGATACTGGAACTCTCTGTCAAAGGTAAAAGAATGGGATGAAAATGGAATGGCAAGATGGAAAACCTTTAGAAGACAAAAACGTGAATGGATCAAATTTGCTGCAGCTTGTAGAGAAGGAGAAGATAATTCGAAGAGGAATCCAATTGCCAGAGTAAGTAGAAAGAAAAACACAAGTATTCACTGACAAGGAAGTTTTTCCAAAGACAGGCTGATAAAAGCAGAGAGATTTAAAAACATATATGCTTAGAGTAGAGAAAGCAAGGAATGTAGAATAAAAGAAAGATGATGCAATATTCCCAGCTCTGCTGAGACAGTCTCATAAAGTGAACCCATGTGGCTGCTGAAGAGTGACCAGAGGCTTCCTAGAACATTGCCATGAGTCTACTCCCCAGGCAGCTCTAACCAGTGTCTTTGTTCTAGATCATAACATTTTTCTTCTCTCTCTCTCATCCTGAGAAACCCCTGAGCAGAAGTTGAAAGATAGTACATCACTTGTGGGAAACAGAAAAAAGAAAACATCCTCCTGTTCGCTCACCACAACCGTGCCCTTACTGAGGTCCAACCACAGTGTGATACCCTTGGAGGTTTCTCCACGTCCCTGACAGATTTAAGAGACATAGAAAGCCTATCTAGCCCTTAAGGAGAGATGGATCTCTAGGTTGACGCTTTGTAGAAGAGCCTTCTATTGATTCTGTCAACTGAAGCTTGTAATAAGTGGCTGAGAAACTGAAGTTATATAGAATTTTTTACAGCAACTAAGAATAGGAGAAAAAACCCTGCAGGTGTCCTCAGTAAACTGGCATAAATTATTACTGTCTGTTACTGTAGATCCGATCAGATTGTGAAGAAGACAATCCAATCACGTACAGCATCTCTGGAGTTGGAATTGATCGTGCACCCTATGGAATATTTGTTGTTAACCCAAGAACAGGAGAAATTAATATAACATCAATAGTGGATAGGGAAGTAACACCAGTATTTGTTGTAAGTACTCCCTTTTTTTTCACCTTTATAATGATGGATACAGAGTGGGACAGAGAGAACAAAAGACAACAAATTCATTTGTTTCAGATTGCTACTTTGCTTAATTAACTTTTGGTTTTAAAACAAGTAAATCTCTTTATTTAGATACGTTGCTTTGCAAAACACTCAGTGACGGGTGTAGATTTGGAACCACCCCTTGAACTTCGAGTCAGAGTTCTGGATATAAATGATAACGCTCCTGTATTTGCACAAACTGTATTTACAGGATCTGTTGAAGAGAGCAGCATGGACAGTAAGTAACCACGCTATGCCTTTTACAGTATTGCTAGTGAAGCTCATAGAATGCAGTTAATATAAACCTGGGGTGCTCTTTCTGCTTTTCTTAGGCAATGACATATATTGGTCAGGGCCACTGCCGAGGAGGGAGGAGCAGATGCTTCCCCAAGTGCTGTTCAAGCCAGGGCCTGAGCTAATTGCTATAAATTAAACAGCAATGCTTCCTTCTCCCTTTCCTCCCACACGAGTGCTTAATGTTCCAGTTTCTAACCATACCATCATGCAAATTCTTTCAGATGTGAAAATGGAAAATAAATAATTTCATTCCTTCTCATTAGAATAAAAATATCATTACACTTATTTCCTTTGAGCGTATGTAAAACACATTTCCCCCCATTTTTCTCTTTCAAATATTTGTACTTGCAGCCTGTGTATTTGCAGTTGCAGCAGATTATTACTAAATAATTCCATACTTAAACTATTAAAATGGTTCTTTTTACCAAAGGTACAGCAATCAACATTAGACATGCAAATAGCACTGAGGCAATGGTGCCTAACATTCATTTTCTTCTTTCTAGAAATTCTCATTTAAAGCTGTGGAGATTTCTTATAGCAATGTCTACAAGCTCAGTACTTACTGTATTTGCATATTCCCTGTGGTGATTTAAAGAAGTTGAGTGAAAATCTGCATTATTCCTTCTGACCTTGATTTTTAATTCATTTAAAGTCATTAATATTGTCAGAATCAGTATTACAAAACTTAACTTTTGGTTTTCTTTGTAAATGTCAAGGAATAGATAGCCTTCTATCATTTTCACACATGAAGTTTTAGCATCGTCTCGATGAGTTGTTTGCAGGAACTCAAGAGATTTTCTGCTGGGTTTTTTCTATTATTATTATTTTTTATTTTTAGACACACTGGTGATGAAAATCATTGCAACAGATGCAGATGAACCTAACCACTTGAATTCTAAAATTGCCTTCAAGATAGAGAGTCAGGAACCTTCTGGTCCACCCATGTTCATTATGAATAAATACACAGGAGAACTCCACCTTGCAAATTATCTTGACAGAGAGGTAACATTTCCCCTTCCAAAGCTAAATAACATGATGTGGTGATGTATATGTGCTATGAGAGTGAGCAAGACAAATAGGAGAGAAACGTTGTGATTTTTACAAATATTAATGGAGAAATGCATGTTTTTGACGTGTTACAATAAAATGTCTAAGTCAAATTCCTGCATTAGGAAATAGTAGCAAGCATGAGTTATTTATAAGATGCACAGATGGTCCTCTAACACACTCATTTCTCTTTTTGTGACAGCAACATAGTAGCTACACTCTTGTTGTGAAGGCATCAGACCGGGATGGGGCTGCAGATGGAATATCATCCCTTTGTAGCTGTAACGTGAAAGTTATCGATGTTAATGACAACTTTCCAACTCTTGCTCAAAGCTCTGTAAGTTTCCAATAACAAAAGCACCAACACTGATTTAAAACCCTATTTAAAAGCCCCAATGATAACAGAGCCCTTACTAACCTATAGAGAACTTTCACAATTACATGCTCCACTGGATTAACAGGGCTGTTCCCTTGAAGCATGCTCGAAATACAATCCATCACTTGTGCACCAATTCTGGTAATATACACACAGATTATTTTTGTATTCAGAGATGTCAATCCTGACGCTGTCAGAACTGACTTCTTTGTATTCAGAGAAATCCTGTCATTCAGGTGCCCAGACCCCTGCAATACGGCCAGATTATGTAGATCAACCCAATCTTTGGAAGACCATTTCTTACAGAAAGCACAAATCCTTTTACTCTATGGTGCCTCTGCAAACCTTTGAGGTGATACAGCTTTTCAAATCTGTACCCATAATCACAATTTGCCCAGAAGACATGTTTTTTTATTAAATTGGCATGGACTGTGCTCAGAACATCCTTCAAAAGGATCTCTGCAGATAGCTGTGTTTTCCTCACATTATATATATATTAATATTTGCTAATAGGTATTTATCTGTCATTTCAGTTTTCAGCAAGTATTTCAGAAAATTCACTCAGTTCAGAACTGCTACGAATACAAGCTCTGGACGCTGATGAAGAGTTTACAGACAATTGGTTAGCAGAGTTTTTCTTTATATCCGGTAATGAAGATAACTGTTTTGAAATTGTTACAGATCGAGCTACAAATCAAGGAATCCTTAGAGTAATTAAGGTATGGATAAATATTGTGATTCAGCTCTTGAAATAGTCATCTTAAAATTTTAGTTAATTGCTAACAGAATTAAACAGGCATTAAAAACACTGTCACTCAACCATTTAAAATAAAAAATATTTTTAAAATATTAAAGGAGCTTTTATGTATTATCTAGTTCTCTGTGGTTTACCTTTTAGGAACTGGATTTTGAACATATCCGAACTCACTCACTGATGATTGGTGTCAGGAATGTAGCTGCCTTCCACCACTCTGTTGCACATGAGTACCAAATATTTGGAACACCCCTCACAGTAGAAGTAAAAAATTTGATTGAACCACCAAGATTTCATCCATCTTCAGTTGTGTTTTCCCTGGCAGAAGGCGCAAGAGCAAATTATGTTGTAGGAACTTACACAGCCATGGATGAGGACACTAGAACTATTGCATCAAATGTTGTGTAAGCTCTGCTCTGCTTAACTCCCTGGATGAAATAATTCTATTGATATTTCAATGGGATGAGGAATAGGTATTTCAAAGGAGACTTTAAAAAAACAATGTTTATTGATTAGCAATAGAAAAATGGCAATAGAATAGTATTATATGGTATCATATTATATATTATATAGTATTATATTCTATATTATTATAGAATAGTATATAGCCCATTTTTGTGCTATAATTGCTTTTCTTTCCTGACTACTTTCCTTAGCCTTATGCACAAGACAAAGAAAATATCATTTTTCTAACAGGCTGTAACTTGAATAAATTAGAATGGGGGGGTTTTCCTACTCAGCCTAAGAATGTGTTTTCTTGAAACTTTTCTACAAACAGGGAATTTGTTAGCATCTTGAAAAAAGCAGGCAAAAAATCCCAATAATGGTCAATATTATCCAATAAGAACAGAAGATGTCACTACCAGCTCATTCTATAGTTAAAAAAAATTACATTTATTTCTCTTGAAATTAACAATAATAACTGGGACCATAACTTGCTTTTCAGCGTATGTAGAAATAAATACAGCCTATTCACAAATAATTGGAAAAAAATTCATAAAACAGAGAAATGTGTCAGAAAATACAACTGTATAATGTTATAGGAAGAGCTGTGGATTCAACCATTGATGTCAACAGTGGTTCTAGTTAAGGTTTACAGAATCCAGAAAAATATTCCTTTTAGACTATGATGCCAGTTTCAAAATAAAATGGGCTTCTATGCATTTGCTTTGTTCCTAATTACTTTTCTGGTCTACATCTTTTGGAGTCTATGTGGATTTTGCTTGAAGTGGGTGAAATGCAATAGGACTTAGCATAGCCTAAAGAAAAGTGTTCCAAAGTGCCAAATTTTATCTGCAATATAAATATGTAATACACATACTCATAACATAACGCTGAGTATTTTTACTTCACCAAACACAGATATAGTATAGGACGTGATCCAGCTGCCTGGTTCAGAATCAATCAAAACACTGGTGAAATCACACTGAATAAAGTTATTAACCGGGACTCAGTCTATGTAGTCAATGGGCAGTACCAAGCAGAGGTCCTGGCTATCACCAGAGGTAAGAAAAGAGATTAAGTTTTCCAAAATAAACTCTTTCTGTTCCAGATGTCTCTCAATGTTTTTCCTGTTTCTAGTTTTCCAACCCTAACTGCATTATTTATAGTATCAATATTCCCACCTGACCACAAATATCTTCTTTTTACAGGGGTTCCTCGATATACTGCTACTGGAACGATTCTGCTTTCAATAGATGGCATCAATGCCAACTGCCCAGCTATTAATACTGAAATGAGGAAAGTATGTATGCATTCCCCATCAGTGATTATCTCAGCAAAGCATAGGGATGGTGATCTCTATGCTACTCCCTTTACATTCAGCATACATGGTGAACCTCAGACTACCTGGATTATCAGACGAATAAACGGTAAATTAACCTACATTTTATAACAGAATAAATCACAGTAATAAACTCTTGTCTAAGATAACTGATTAGGATGTTATTTTATTAACAAACAAAACACTTATTAGAATCTATTCAAATCTAAGTTAAATATGAATCTAAGAAGTTACACCAAATTTGAATATATGCATGCATACATATACATATATACCATACTATAACTAGAATCAGAACTATTACATGTGTTATCTTTTAAAGGAAACTGAAAATTTACCAATAAAAATAGAGCAGCAAATCTGTACTTTGAGTATAACTATGACAAGAGCCTTTACTGGTCTAAACATAATGAGGTAAATCAAAAGGAGTAATTTGATACTTTTTTATTTCTATGTTATCTAAAAAACCCTAAGCATATGAAAAAACTCTCACATTTGTTTATTAGAGTATAAAGTTTATAGTTAGCAGAGCTTTACTTTTATGACAGGCATATGAAAATGGCAAATTAAGATTACAACTTCCGTAATTTATTGTACCAATCATACCTACTCGTATTTAAAAGAAAATTGTTTTAGTCAGTGCCCAGTGAAGCTTTGCCATTTTCCTTCAATAGGACATGACAAACTAATGAGTTCATCAAATCTCACGCATTCCTAAATGACAGAATTTGCATAACTTACTGTATACATAGAAGACTACATTAAATGGCAAATATCACAATTGCAAGTATTCTTAAGTCTCCTACCTGTCCTAAACAGTTGCAAATATGTAATTTTAAATATTTTAAACCTACTTAAAAACTTTTTGAAAAATAGATGTGAGTTCCTTGAGAGAGGAAAAAGAAATGCATAAAACTTTCAACTTTTATATTTACCATTGTGCGAATAAAATTCAGGAAAAGCAGCAGTGGAAATAAAAAATTTCATTTTCCCCTTTTGTATTTCTCAAGTCTAAAAGTGGTAACTAGACTGATTTGGCTCAGGTTTTCCACAAAAAAAAACCAAGCATAGATGACTATTACATGTTTCAGCTTTGTGTAAGTACTGTAGATGCATAAGTAATTGAGGTGCTTAGAAAGGGAACACCTTGTTTCATTCTGTTCTATGAACATAACATACAAGTAGTACAGATTTGTAGAACAGTTAAGTCAATACCTTTATCTAAATATTTTCTCTCTTTTTTTTCCCCTCCAAGATTCCTCTGCAGAACTAGTGGGCCAGAACATAGACTTTTACCTTTATAGGATCTATGTCGTTGTAAGAGATAGCCAAGGCCGACGCTGCGCTAGACCACATATCATCCCTGTGCAAGCTTGCCAGTGTGATAGTCGGAATTACTGCACCAGTGGGGCCACAAGAATAATTATCATTGGTGGTGGTGGTGGCACTGCTGGTGGCGATGGTGGTGGTACTGGTGGAGAAGGCCGGGAAGACGGAGGACAACAAGGTGGTGGTGATTACGGTGGTGAAACTAGACCTGGAGGAGGAGATTTTGAGGACCACACAGACTGGCAGAGTTATACTGATGCATATGATGGAGGTGAGGAAGGATATACTGCCTCCACTGATGACAGTTATTCTGGACATGAAAATCATGGAAGAGATTACGAATCAAATACCACACTTAGCGGTGCTGCCATTGGCCTGATGTTTCTCGGTGGATTAATATTTGTTCGTAAGTATAAAATTAAGAAAACAATTTTATTACTTTTCTAAACAGTGTAAATAGTCTATTTTTTAATTCTTCTAAAATAAGATTGCTTTTTCAGTTGACTGTTGCCACAGGCTTCTATTGGCCATTTGACAGAGAAAAAAAGTTGTCTTTTAAATGAAAAGAATTTCTACATATTTTATGTTACACATACATACATTTTTCATTCAAAATTAACCATTTCCTTTCTAAGGCTTGTTATCCAATTCTTAGAGACAGCTATCCTGTCACTTAACGTTTTGCAATTTGTACTTCCATTACACTACTAGAAGAAATGTGCAAGTATCAGCTCCAAGTTGGGTATGAAAGGATCTAAAGAACAAGATTCTTTTGAACTCAAAGCCAGATTTCAGTAGTGGAACAATAAATCATCTTAGATTTTGAAACTTTTGGCTACTCCTTCCAAACATTACATCTAATAAAAAAACAGTAGCATTTATGATAACAGGATCAAAACAGAACATTGATTCATTTGTCCTAGCATCCATGAAGAATTATGAGCTTCACGGATTCAAGTTAGAATTTATACGAGCAATTATTTCTCAGACCACCACAATCATAGGTGATCAACCTTCTTTCATGGCCTGGGCATCAAGTAATCAACATCCAAAATTTCCCATTGCAGAAATACTGACTACAAAACCCGAGGAAACTGATTTTGTTTCCACTGATTTTTTGAGGAGGGGGGTTTGGTTCAGGTTTTGATCTTTGTTTAGTAGGAATCAACAAACACAAAATTTTGAAGCTTCAAAAGGCTGTTCAGTTTGTAGTCCCCAGATGATTTATCTTACAGGACAGACTGTCCTTCTGCCCTTAGTCATGCAGCATGAGGCAGGTACATGGTATACCCCTTCCAGTTTTAATTTCACTTTGAAGTTCAATTAATCAGAGGGCTGGAGCAACTCTCCTGTGAAGACAGACTGAGAGAGTTGGTACTGTTCAGCCTGGAGAAGAGAAGGCTCAAAGGAAACCTTAGGGCAGCCTTCCAGTACCTAAAGGGGTCTGCAAAAGACCTGGAGAGGGACTTTTTACAAGGGCATGTAGTGCCAGAACAAGGAGCAATGGTTTTAAACTGAAAGACAACAGGTTTAGGAAGAAATTCTTTACTGTGAGGGTGATGAGACAGAGGCACAAGTTGCCCAGAGAAGTTGTGGATGCCCCATCCCTGGAAGTGTTCAAGGCTGGGCTGGATGGGTCTTTGAGCAATGTGGTAAGTGGAAAGTATCCCTACCCATGGCAGAAAGGTTGGAACTAAATGGTATTTAATATCCCTTCCAACCCAAGCCATTCTATGATTCTATGAATTAATATTGTACTGCCTTTCTTAAATAAGCAGTGTTTTTGATGCTGGCCATTACATCACTCTGCAATTTCCACCATTGAGTTCTTTAAACTACTAAACATAATACAGCACTCTGGGAAACCTGACTCACTCTTCGTAAAGATTTGGTGAAACTAGGGCTTGGGGTTTGTCCCTACTGCTTTTTCAAATCAAACTTTAAATATATGTGATGTGAAAACTGCAACTGCAGCCTTAGCCAAAGATCACTGTAGTCAGGTGGATTCTCCACTGAGTCACATATGTCTATTATCACTAATGTGTATTTCTTTTCAATTACAATACTTTAAGAGACAAATGTATGCTTATATATCAGGGAAGAATAGCACTGAATGTTATACATAGCAAGACTTGTTCTGTTTGTTTAATTTTCATATGTATGCAACTTATATTGGTTCAGCTGAGATAGATCAAAGTCTGTTCCCGGGTGCATAAGCATAAATTTGGAATAACAGCCCCACCCTTGTGTTGCTCTGCTATAACTAAAGGTACAAATCATTCTGAATTTCTAAATACATGCATCTCCATAAGCAGCTAATGATTCTGAAAGCCAGACTTACAGGCTGCTTGGTTAGAAACATTTTAAAGGCATATTTTCAAAAGTTCATGAGCACCTGCCCTCTGGGGAAAGCAGCTGTTCCTGTGAGGAAGAGATGTCCTAAATCCTTGTTTCCTGTTCCTTTCCTGTTAAGTGATTCCAATTTTGATGTCAATGAGTGACTGTTGTGGCTGCGGACCTGGCGCTGCAGGTGGAGTTGGAACTGGATTTGAACCTGTACCTGAATGCACAGAAGGGGCAATTCATCCATGGGGAATAGAAGGTGCACAGCCTGAAGACAGGGTCAGTACATCTCATCCCAGTTTCTAAAATCAGAAGTAATTCATATTTAGAGAAAAGGCTGCATTTGACTATAGAAAGTGATAGTAACACTGTGTCATCTAAAACAAGTCTGGCATTGTCAACAATTGCCAGGCAGATATGACAGGTGATTCTTAATTACATTCGCTGATGGAGTTTATGTGTTTAAAGCTGTGCTCAGTTAGCTTGGCACAACAGCTTGGTGTTACTATTCCTTATGTTCACTTATGATGAAACAATAACTAACAAGCTTCTTCGGTGCAAGTTTAGGAGAAGGGAACACAAATCATCTTCACTGATCATTGTTTGTGTTGACAAGGAAAAACCTTGTAGTCTCTTTTTTTTTGTTTTGTTTTGTTTGTTAATGGAGATGGCGATAATGAACAACTATCATTAACAGTTTGGACTGCTAATTCCTTAACATAATTCACAGAGTCTTGGTCTTCATATGGGAATTTCAAGGTAATCATTCAAGGAGTCAAAATGTTGTTTTCCAGGATGTCTCGCACATTCTTGCCCCAACAACAGCAGCAGGAGGTGATTTTGGTGAACCTTCTGGTAAGCAGATCCTTAAATATTTTATGTTATGCTGTCATAAAGCTATCTTTCAGAACTTCATGCCTTGTGATCCATGAAGTCCTTTGGTTTCCCAGCTATAACCCAACTCTTCCAATCTTACATCTGTAGATAGTCAAATTAATGATGGTAGGACCTCCAGTATGAATAAAAATCTGGGGTTTGAGCTTTTGAGCAGATTCATTTCAGCAACCTATACTTACTTCGAAATATCTGCCAAGGCTTTCAAATCCCAGGCATTTTTTCTTTATCAGTGCAGCTACTGAATCGAGTTTTACCAGAAATCAATCTTGAGCCAGAATAAGAATATTTGCTTTCATAACTTGGGTAAAAGGTTCAGTTCTTCCCAGTTTCCAGGCTCTGCTTCCCATAAGGGAGCATATCAAACAGCTAGTTAATTACTGACAATTTGTGTATTAACTAGACAAGCTGGTACATAGCTTCTGAGATAAAAGTTCCTCTAGGAATTTAGTTATCATAGTGAAAAAGTCAAGCTGTGCAGCGTCACTTTCTCTTTCTCCCCCATTCCTTACTTCAGAAGAGGAAGGAAGCATGCTGGCACAGATCCATTTTCACTAGCTTCTGACAGGAAGAAATTTTACTCTGCGAGACAACTTCTCTGCTGACTATTTATTACACAAAAATGTTCTGATATTTCTCATTTCATAAAAATGAAAAAATACATACTTTAGCCTGTTTCCCAATGTAACCATAGTCAAGACTACTGTACGCAATTCTTTTATTATAATACGTGCTGATCATTAAGAAAACTCTTCCCTTGTTATCATGTATTAAAAAAATCTGGAGAAGATAAAATCCTGTAAGTATTACTTTATAACTTATTGTAAAGACCATTTTCATTCCAGATTAGAAACTGGTGGTTATTATGATCCATTGTTGTTCTCCCCTAAAAAATCTCACTACTAGAAAATGTGAAAGGAGTTACAAAACTCTTTATTTTCTAGGATTTACAAAACTCTTTTATTTTCTAAGTGTGTAAGGGAAAAAAATTTCTGCACTAATGTGATCATAAATATACATTTATGTATTTGCATAAATATCCATAAACATTATCTGCTTTTCTAACACAAGCCCTGTGACAGCATATATACACACCAAACAGAATAATCTTTCCAGCCAATAACAGAAGCAAATCACTGATTTTCTAAAACACATGTGCACATGCTGCCTAGGCAGGAGTAAAATCAAGGGCTTAGATGTCTGTTAATATGTTTTTAATTATTAGTGCAGTTTCAATGTTTGGTACCTGTGCATGTACCCGTGACTGAAACTGGTTTAAAATACCTTTAGAAACTCAGCGGTTTCCTTACAGCATTTGTAAAGAGCAACTGACAAATTGTGTGTAAATTTTCACAAAGCACAGGAAGGATAACTTATTCTGTTTTCAGAAATATACAATAACACATATGGCGGAGGAGGAGTAGTAGCTTCTGGTGTTGAAGAAACTACAGGGGTTGGCTACGGCACTGGTACTGGGTACGGAACAGCTGGAGGAATTTCTGGAACAGGGGAAGCAAAGGGGTCAATCGGAGGAACAATAAAAGAGTATCGAGAAGGAGGAGTGAACATGGCCTTCCTAGACAACTATTTCTCTGAGGTAATTCGTTGCTATTCTTTGAGTTACATCTGTAAGCATACTTTCTGTTAGATTCTCCTCCCCAGGTTACATGGTGGAAATCCAAATTAATTCTACTCAAATTGAAACTTCCATGATATAAGACTGCTGTGAGAGCAAAGCTGACCACACTGGTAGGAAAAGTTACAACGCTATTAGTAGTACTGTCTTTGAGCTTCTGCCATAGTAGATAGTATTCAACAGTCTTTTTGTAAAATTTTTTTAAATTACAAATTTTGTAAAATTTGTACACTGCAGGTATGGGTGGGAAGCAATTAAATTATTTCAGCTTCATAAGTACCCACCAAATTTATGTGTTTTCCACCTTTTTCAGTGTATGAATGTATAATAACTTTGTGAAATTGTTCACTCCTACTTCCTGTACAGCTTGTTTGATGAAGTCATTTTAATCCTTAAAGAACTTTAAACATGAGTTCTTTCTTATTTTTATTGCCATTTCTGCTCCCTAAAAGATTTGTGAACTGCCAGTGACACAGATATGCAGTTTTTCAATTGGCAATGCCTTAATTAGTCTTTACATAAGGGATTAAAAAAATGGTATGGAATTTACATGATTAATGGTTTCATGGGCTATATTTTTATTCATATGCATGAACTGTGAGGCATAAATATTATAATTGCATGTCACCAAAATATCAATTAAGACGTAAGGATTGCTGTATTTCAAAATCTAAACAAGGTTCAGTGGAGGAGAGAATAGAGCAGTCCTGACATCCTGAGCATGGTTTTCTCCCAGACTGCAATCTTCCTGATTTGGCCTGGAACCCTATGTATTAATTGCCTGCCAGCCATAGGCCTCCACATATTACTCCTGCTATCCTCCTGGACCATCTCAATCCCCAAACTCCCTGACTCTCTGTCCCAGGCCTCCCCTTCCATCCTTTCATGCTTCCTCCAACCTCATGCTGCACTCACTTCAAATTCTTCTCTTTCCTGCCTCATCTCTCTTTAATGACCACTCCAGGATTCTCAACATCATTCCCATTTCCTTCTTGCTCAAAATGGACTCCCCTCTGGACTCACCAAGTCTCCCCCACTGTGGATAATCTTCCATCCCATCTCCTCTATCCTGGTCTCTCCATTGCTCCCCTTCCCACCCTGCTTCACTCCTCTTCCTACCACTTTGTTCAGATACTGCTGCCCAAAGAAGGCATCTCTGCCTGTCCTTTTTGCCTCACAGACAGACCCACCGACAACAGACCAAATTTGAGATGCTACGTGTTGACAGAAAAAAGAATAAAACACAGCAATATTTAAACAAAGTTATTTCAAGGTTAAAAAATGTTGATGGTATAGTCTGTCCTGTTGATGTCCTATGTTTCAAGTCAGCTGGGCCTTACTGTGGTTAGGGAAATTTTACTGTGGTTTGAGTATTCATGGTTAAAAACCTGACAAAATTCATTCTGTTCTTCTGTTCTCTTTTTTTTTTCATTTTTTTGTTTATGCAAACTACAGAAAGCATTTGTGTATGCAGATGAAGATGAAGGTCGGCCGGCAAATGACTGCCTATTAATCTATGATCATGAAGGAGTCGGTACTCCTGTTGGCTCTGTGGGTTGCTGCAGCTTTATTGGAGAAGATACAGATGAAACATATTTGGATACATTAGGACCAAAATTTAAGACCCTAGCAGAGATATGCCTGGGCAAAGAGATTGAACCTTTCCCTGATGTCAACCCACCCTGGCCAGGCGTCAACGTTGCCTTCCCCAGCCCTGAAAGTGATCTAAACCTCCCACCACCTGGTACCACCATCGTTGTCAATGGAAGTGCACCTATGCCTCCCGCAGTTGGCACTACAACGGTTGTTACTGAAAACACCTACACGTCTGGGGCAACCATACAGCCCCCAAGGCCGATGCCGGATCCCTTGCTCCACGGCAACATGACAGTGACTGAGACCTACACCTCTGGCTCCCCCTCTTTTTCCGTTGACCCTCTGCGTGCATCCAACGTCGTTGTGACAGAGAGGGTTGTCGGGCCTGCGACTGCCTCTGATTTACGTGGCATGCTAGATATCCCCGATCTCACAGAGGGCTCCAACGTTATCGTCACGGAAAGAGTAATTGCGCCTAACTCCCGACTCCCGGCATCTCTGAGCATTCCTGATTTGGTAGATGGGTCAAATGTGGTAGTGACAGAAAGGGTGTTCAGGCCTGCCTCTGGCATGCCGGGCAGCCTAATAAATATTCCCTCAGAGTTATCGAACGCCCACAATGTGGTGGTCACGGAGAGAGTAGTGTCAGGGTCCGGGATGAGCAGCCTGGGAGGAACAAGTCTAGGGGGAACAAATCTGGGTGGCCTGAGCAGCACTGGTCAGATGCTCAGTGCTGACTGTCACCTTGGCCAGGGAATGGGCACAGCGTCTCCAGGCACCTCCCGGAGACGAGTGACAAAGTACAGCACTGTGCAGTACTCCAGTCAGTAAGGCCTCTGCCGGCACCCTTTCCTGCTGAAATCACCGTTTGCACCGACACTCATTAGCTGCCACCCATCAAGAATATTGTTATTATTTATAACTAAGAAATAGCACAAAAATTTCAGGGATTCCTACTTGTGTGAGGATCTCTGAAGGGTGCCCCATTCTGAGGTCAAATGCAGGACTTTGTCAGTGAAGGGAAAATAGAAGTTAGCTTTAAATTTATTTCTTTCTCTCCTCCTAGCACTGCAAGTGTATAAACAGACTCTAGCATTTTTGGAGAGATATCTGACGACCGAGGAGAGCAGTGAGAGGGGATCCTTGTGTGCACACAGTATCAGCATTGAATTAATGCCATACAAAAGCATGTTAAAATACAGTGCAGCTGAGTGATCTCTCACAATAAGCAGATTTGGGTTAATAGCCCCTCACTGACAAGAGAGGAAAAGAATGTAGTTAATAATTATTCAACTCAAGACTAAATAAGCACTTTCAAATGCATCATTTTACTTTGCATGTAATTCAAGAAGCGCTACAAAACGGCACTTTCAACCATTTCTCCCATCACCAACAATAGTTATAAATAATAATTATATAAACATAGTATACTTCCATTGCTTTCTGAAGTTCTCAGTAAACAAACACTCTGCCACAGCCTGCCATGCTGTTACTGTCATGGTGAGGAAAGCGACCAGCGATTCGTCGCAGCTGGTGCTGCCGCATTGACACTGTCACCCATGAAGATGTTGGCTTCATCCTTTCTCCATTGCCATTACAGCTTTGCTTCAATCTAAAAGGACTTCATTGACAACCAGGAACTCTTAGTCAGATTTTTGTGCCAAACTATGACTCCCATTTAAATCACCAGTGTCAGGTTATATTAAGAGGGCTATAATATACCGAGCCAATTCTCATTTCAAATACTGATAAGAAAAGAAAATCTTAGAAGCTTCGTGATGTGAGGAGGCAATAGCAAGTATTGTATTACTGACACTGGTAGCTGAAGTCTTCCTGAAAAGAAAAAAACACTTGGAAGCAGTATAAATTTGCTAATACACAATGTAGAGTATTTTTACTTCATATGTCAATGTATTTTGCATTGATATTTTGAAAGTTTATTTGAATGTATTAATTGAAAAAGTCTTTATGAGTCTATAAACTTAATTAAATCTGGCTTTTATTTTCCCACAAAAACAGCTCTACTGGACTCTGTTATTCTAATAATACCTTAATGTGTCTTAGAATATGATCTGAAGGAACAAAATACTGAAACATAGCTTCTATCTCATTTTACTTCTGTATCATATGTACAGTAACCATAGCATACCCAATATTGCTTCAGTGTAAATAAAATAGAGTTATAGGGAGGGACTAGCTTTTTTGCTAGACCACCAAATCAGTAGTTTCCCAGCAAATTTTGCTTCTTTGGCTTTGACAGATAGGTTAGTGAAAAGTTTAGGAGTTGTCTGTGAACCTCCCACTCTATAAAATGGAAAAGAAACTTTCAATTGCATATCCAGATTAACTTACCTCAGAAATGGATGACATATTTCTGAGTCTGGTATCAAGAAAAGGTTTTTTAAAGATGTTTTTGGAAATGCAGCTAGATCTGCTGTCAACAACAGCCTGCAGTGCCCCCTGAGTTAATGCCACTGCCATTAACATCAGTAATCCCCAGGAGTCATGACCAAATCCATGGCTACCTCCAGAAAAGGTAAAGCTCTTCCATAGCTTCAGGTTCTTTTCTACAGCAGCTGAGCATGCTAGGTGTTCTGCCCATAAAATCTGATGTATTGCTGGTTTTGCTTTTTTCTGTAGCCTTGATTATCTTAAGTATCACTAAAATTGCATTGACTTCAAAGGGATTAGTCTTTCCTATAATTTATGTACCAACTTTAATTATAGTTCCTGGAACCATTCTTTAGAGGAAAATAGGTACTAATATATAAAGCTGTATCCTTTCATATCTGGAGAATTTGTGCAGAAATTCACTAAAATGCTGGCAAACTCCCATTCATTTTGCTAACCACCTGTTTACATTTAAAAAAATATTTAAAACATATATGACTATCTGGACATATAAAAAGCCTATGCAATATAGCCAAATCCCACAAGAAAATATTTTAATGTAAAAAAAAAATTAAGTCTTGTGTAAATATTCCTATTAATCATCTTAAGCAAATCAGAAATATTTTTCTGAATTGTGTTCAAAGTAATGAAACTAGCCTTCAGGAGCACATGCTGAATTCTTTGAACAGGAATGCTGTGTGAAGTGTGAGTGTCTGAACTACGGTCTCTTGCATGTCTAGAAATAGGGGAAGAATGAATAGAAAAAATTAGGGAAATAGAAAACTAATAGAAAAATAGAGAAAAAATGTTGTTTCAAAGGACAGATTTTGGTTATATGGTGGTTGTCTACTTGTAGTACTATCTTTTACCAACTTTTTAATTATCAATTATTATGTAATACAATTTCTTTAAATATTCCTAGCATCTTTTAATACGGCTTTCTCACATCAAACAGCAATTGCATTATCCCTCAGTGCATTTCCAGTGCACTTCTGAATATGAATTCCTATCAACGTGCAATTTTTACAAACTTCCTAAAAATTGTTTTCTTAGTGAATTGAGGATTTTTTTAGGCTACTACAAATTGTGGAAGAAAAAAATGGTATTTGAAGATGTGAACAAATACTTGGTTCATTAAAAATTCTGTGCAAATTCTTTTTCTAGCTTCATTGTTAAAAAATAGCATATAGTTTAATTCTGACCAGCAGAAATTAGTTGTTTCTTTTCTTCCAGTTGTAATTTAGAAGCCTGTTTGCTGTCTTACCTTTAATCGTATTGTGAAGGAATGGTTTCCAGGGAAGAAAGACCGTAGTGATATCAATTCTGCTCTAAACCATTCAAAAAAAACGCTCTTACTAAAGAGTCAGCAGCATGCAACACCAAGTGTATGGCTTTCTTTTTTTTTTTTAACTCGGGTTTATTTGGGAGTAAGATCCTACAGTTTTAAACAGGCTCTTTGAGATCTTGGCAGATGAGAAGTATATTGACATGGAAGAAAACAGAGCCGGAAGCTGAGGGTCTCATTAGATTTCTATCTTAGGAACACTGTCTCAATTTAAACTGCAAGTTTCAATACTTTTTACTCTCCTAATTCTGTGGTAATAAATAACACTTTTAAACTGTTGTGAGCAGCACTTACTATGCACAATGAGAAAAGACCACACAATTTAAGCAACAATTTAAAAAACTTCTGCTGTTCTGCTTGAATTAACATAACTGCGTAATTCAAATCCTTCACACTATTGAGTCACCAAATGCATCATTTTAATTTTATTTAAAATATAAGTAATATTACTGTGGGCTTGTGTTTTCATAAATAAAAATATTAGAGATTTGTTTGTAATAATTTCTGAATGGCACTGAAAAAAATACAATAAATGATCATTTGGAACATCATGTTTTACATAGAGTGGCTCAGGATATTTTTTTTCCATTTATCAGTGGGAAATACAGTTTCCTTAAAACTTCCGAAAAAATCTCATTCTTTCAGGAAAAAAAAAAAAAAGAAACAAAAGGTGTTGATTTAGAAAGTCAGGTCATCCCAAGACAAAATTATTTCATGTGTCAAATTGACTACAATACTTTGTTTCAGGCTGTCAGGCAGAAATGTGTGTCAGGTCTCACAAGAATTACAGTACAATTTCCTCAACCCATCATTCTCTAAATTGTTCTTGCTCTTTAGACAGCCTTTTCTGTGATACCTTGCTGTCCTGCAACTCTGAAACAGTGCTTCAGAGGAGCTATAAATTAATGCTGGAGCACAAGCCACAAAGAAGGAGAGCAGAAGTCTAGAAACAGTATTTGGGCAGCAGAGACATCACAGGTACATTCGCTGCATACTGGTCAAAATGAGTTGAACCAAGCAAAACCACTTTGGTTCTAAAATCAAATTTCTTTCTAATGCCCCAGACCAATGTTCATGATAATAATTATTTTTTGCACAGAGATATTTTTTAAAAAGCTTTACCTGAACTCAGTAAATGACTGCTTTTAAAAATAGTATCATGTATTAAGCAAATGTCATCTAAACCATCATTTTATTTTGCCTTAACATTTTGACATTTTTTCTTCAGTGTTTCATACAGAATGATTATTGGCATTCACACATATTTCAGATAGCGATTTAAGTACCTTTTCAGGAAGTTAAGTTAGAAGAAAAAAATGTCCATCTTCAAATGTATAGCAACTTTGCTATCAGTCTGATGATAGTGCCAATTCCAGAGCAACAAAGATAATTTATCATTTATCTTTTGTGTATTTAGAACCTGCCTAAATGGAAATGAACCAAAATTATGTTACATATCACCAGTCTTTATGTTCAAGCAACTTTAGTTGAAATCTATGGGAGCACAGGTACAAGTCAAAAAAGGGTCAGTAGACAAAGTTATTTCATATTCCAAGTGCATTTAAATTTTACAAAAAGGAGAATAATGACAAAATTACAATTGGTGACAGTTTTGGATGCACATTTGTATAATGATGAATCTGTCATTTTTTCGTATTGTGACAAGTTAAACAGCATCTTGTAATTCAGGATACAGTGCAATAAGTTATGAAATGGAACAGTCACAAAATGACAATTTAGGAAGCAAAAGCTGCTTAGTTGACATCCATCATGTACCCCGACTTCTGATGTTCATCATGCACTGTTGGGCCTACCTGAAAATTTAGATAGCTACCTGTTTAATCCTTTTATTTTTCCTACTTTTTGGGAAAGATCTAAAAAACAAGAAAAAAATATATATATTACTTACAAGCTCCTTCATTAAGATTTGTTTCAAGCCAGTCAAAATGTAGGTAAAATAAATAGTAATTTTTCACCTGCAGGCTTTGATTTCACAGTGATCCAGTACCAAAGATCTAGGTGAGGGTCTGTTCCTATGCCAGTCACTGCAGGCTCAGGTTGTCAGGGAGGTGAATTGTGACACCAGAAAAGGACTCCAGAGACAAAGGCTCCCCAGGATTCCTTGTAGGATCTTGGTAAGTTGTTTAATTTTTCTGAATTTTCAATAAATTGTCTTTGAAAGGGGGAATTGCAACTTAATCTCTTCCCTCTATGAATATGAATACAAGTTCATCAATGATTGTAAGAGGCTCAGGTGTTAAGGTGTTTTGGTAACCCCCATAAATACACTGTCAGCAATGTGCCTGTAGCACATATGCAGAGGACACTTCTCGAGTCTTTGATGATGAAAGTCTATTATAATGAATGCTATTTGACTGTAAAATCCACTCTAGATCAAATGTTTGAATGTAAATAGCAAAATAACAGCTATTGGACATGCAAAATGTATAAATACTAGTAGGAAAGTAATGCTTTTCTTGTGTTGTTTCTGGGTATGTACATCTGACTTTTATCTTCTTGGCCTTCTTAGTTAATATATTACTGTATAAAAATGACCATGGTAAGCTGTAGGTGCACCAAGAGCCTTAGAAAGGGACTGGAGAAATTCATGTGTAACAGGTCAACAAAAACAAACTGAATAGCCCCATCTGGGTGAGTACTAGCGCATGGACTGCAAACAGTGTCCAGGCTTGTACACACTTCCGAAATGGCATCTCCCATTGCCATTCTCAGAGAGAATGAAAAGAAATACACCCATTTTTATTCTAAGTCATATCAGTTCTGCTCCACTGTCATGTGGGGGTTGCTTTAAACTTTATTACACCTAGGTTCAGAGTTTAAATTAAAAATTCAGCATATTGCCAGTGACTACAAATAGCTTTCTTTATTACATTTGAAAAGCTGTCTAGTCTCACTTCTGGGAGATTGCACTTTTTAAAGAGAAATCATCTGAAAGCATCTGAAACAGGCAGGTCTAATGGAAAGAAAGTTGTCAGTCAAAACTGATGTTATCCAATATGGTTTGCACATTCAGAGCTGCGTAACTATTGGAGAAAAAAAAAGAGAATGCAGCCCTTGGGTTATTTGGGATTTTTCCTTTTTGCCATTTAAATCAGAACATATTTTGATTCAACAGAATATCAATAGTCTTGAAGTGGTGGGATACATATCCTGTAACCATCCCACAGAGACGTCCATAGCCCTCCCTGACAGAAGTCTTAGCAGAGCCAGCTCTTACTTTGTTCTATCACCATTCATGATTTACAGAGTAACTCTGTAGTTGTTTTTTATCAATATAATTTTATATTTCAAAAAGAAAATATTATTAAGGCAAGTGTGTGAAAACTACTTTGCCATCATCCTTAGCATTTCATTTCTCTAAGAAAAGCCTATGCAGAAAGTTTACAATTTTAGTAGTTACATAACCCACTGGAGAATAAAAATGACAGGGCCAGCATGACAGATTTGCAGCTCTTTGCAGTACTTCAGATATGTGCCTTTCAGTGCAATATATCACAAGCTGTGTCCTACCACACACCACAAATGTCACAGACCAAATCATCAGCAAAGGTTTCATCTCAGAAGTTTCAATGGCTTTATTATACACATCATAAATTAAGAGCTTGCAGGAGGAAGCTGGCATACACAATGAAATATCTGAATACAATATACCCTGATTTCCCTCAGACTGAGGTACCAAAAATGTCCAAAATGTTGAGAGCAGATTTTTCTCCCCCACTAAGCAAATAGTTGCTGATTTTTCTAACTTTACATTCAGTTGAGCTCTCTGTTGAAATCAGCTGTGTCCAGATTGACTCACTTGATATTTTAAGATCCTGAAACTAGTGCTTATTACTTCCTCACTTATCCTGAAAATCTTTCGTTATTTAGTTTAGCTAAGACTAAAGTAAGTTCATTTGTGACAGGCCTTTGACACTAATAGTTGGTGACAGGCATGAGTCTTCTTTACAGCATTGCTTCTTTCTACTTTCGTCATCAGTGAGTACTTTTAAACACTTTTAAAATCAGTCACGGGAAACCCCTACAGTACGAACATAAATAACTGAAGAGTGAATCTAGGATTCACAGTAAAGCCCACAAGCAATATTCAAGAGAGCAGGGGCTGAGGTGCAAAGTTCATGTAAAACTAGGCAACATAGCAAATTCTTAGCAATATATATTCTTGTTTTGATTTGTAGGTGAAAAGAGAAAGAGAAGGTGAAGGAGCATCTAGACCTTTTCCTTGGGAGGTAGGGTGTGATGGGACAAAAGGGGAAAAGAGAGGAGGAAAAAGTCTAATTCTGGGAAGTGCTTTAGACCGCAGCACCATCCAGTCAAGTCATTACAAGAAAAATCAAGTGCACACAAAGTCATAAAGTCGGAGTTTACAGCAGCCTTCCAGTACATGAAGAGGGCCTAGAAGAGAGATGGAGAGGGACTTTTTACAAGGCTTGTAGTGATAGACAACGGAGAATGGCTTTAAACTGAAAGAGGGAAGGTTTACATTAGACATTAGGAAGAAAATCTTTACTGAGAGTGCTGAGACACTATGCTTCCCCCCGGAAGTGTTCAAGGCCAGGCTGGATGTGGCTTTGAGTAACCTGATCTAGTGGAAGGTGTCCCTGTCCCTTTTTGCAGGGCTGCTCTCCGGTCACTCCTCTCCCAGTTTATACTTGTGCCCAGTTTTACTCTGTCGTAGCTGCAGAATCCAGCATTTTGACTTGTTAAATTTCATCCCATTAATCACTGCCCAATGCTCAAATCTATCTAGATTTCTTTGCAAGTCATCCCACCCAGGGAGGTTGAAACTAGATGACCTAGTGTTGTATTTTTCCCCTCTCTTGTGCTTTCCTTTTCCACCTGGTCCCCCCTTCCCCGCCCCTAGCCCTAACCACTCCCTCAGGTTTCTCCCATTGATTCTGTTACCCCAACTCTGCCCATGTACCACCCCTATGCCCTGTGACCATTGGTCCATGTGCTCTTCCTGCCCCCTTCCCCCCGGATAAAGGACCCTGCATGCCATGTGACTCCCTCTCTCGCATTCTACCCTGCCTTGGGACAGCAGCCTCTGCCTGGGGGAACCATGCCGTGTGCTGGCTCTCTACCTTTGGGAGCCAGCACATGTGTTGGATCTAGGCTTCTGGGAGCCACCATGAAATAAAAGATCTTCTGCAGCCACCATGCGGAGAGCATTCTCGCCTCCTTTACCGTCACCGTGTTGCGGGGCTTCAGCTTTCTGGAGGATGCAAGGAGCAGCCTGGAAGAGGCACGGGAAGCGGAACAGCCGCTCTCCCTGAGCAAGCCTCACTGCACTCTCCAAGAAGGCTGTGGCATGCCATACCACTGCAGGAACTCACTCACCGCAACACAATGATCTTTAAGGTCAAAATATTCTGTGATTCTACATCCCCAATCACTAATAAACAGCACCTGACTACATCACCAGCCTCTCTCATATCACCAGGAGATGCTTTAAAGCCCAGTGCTTTAAAGGACTGGAGTCCACTATCCCATCTAACTTGTTTGTGTTTTAGTCAGTCAAACTTGCCTAATGCAAATGAGAACAGAAGGGACTCAACAAAAGACCAATTCTACCACTATCTTTCCTGACAAACGGCCATCCTAACCCTAAGAATTTCCAGTAATGAGGATTCAACAGGCTCCCAGTTGTCCTTTAATTCCTACTGGAAAGTTCAACTGGTAGCTTACTTAAATCTTCTTTTTTTGCAATTTGTCATCCTCTGTAAATGCAGAGAGCACATAAGTCCTTTCTAATCTACCTTTTAAAAGTCATGGAATCATAGAATGGATTGGTTTGGAAGGCCTCTTAAAAGATTATCTAGTCCAGTCTTCTGGGCTTGTGATTACGGAAGCTTCTTGGACTCTGCAAGGACATAGGAACCAAGATTGCCTTTTATCTTCAGATTGACCACTTTAGTCACTTGAATCATGTGACTCCTCCTGAGCGCACTTCTCACTTTATATACCAAAGACTTAGAAAATTTGAGAATATTTATATGTATTGCATCTTGAGGCTCTTTTTAGTTAATTTGGAATTATGCTTATTAATATATTATATTATTATAACTCGATCTAGTTGAAGATGTTCCTGTTCATTGCATTGGGCTAAATGACCTTTAAATGTCCCTTTCAACCCAAACCATTCTATGACTCTATAAAAATGTGAAGTGACTTTCTGTTATCACCACCAGTCCAATGATAACTGGCAAACACATTACAGAATCTCTTTTATGAGTTGACTGAAATCTGCCCCAAAAACCCATTGAGTTCTCATCCCTGAATTTCCAGCCAAGACACTCCAAACTCCACCAATCAGAGTTCAACATTCCTCCAATTTCCAGCCTAAACTTCAGGTCAGTTGATATCTGGTTTTGTGCCTGCATTGTTCTTCAGTTTTAAAATGGAACCCTCTTTTTTTTTCTAAGACAACCCCTTCTAAGGTTACCTACTGACACAGTGCAGAGGCACACACAATAATTTTATGTTTATTAGTTCATGTACCTCTGTTCTGACAGAAAAAAATAACAGAATAATCCTCTTTTTCTTCTGAGACTGGGAATGCCACATTCCTGTATCTACAGTCCCTGAAAACTTACTCTGCACAATTGCAGCTGATACTGGACTTGACAGATTAGAGTAAGATCAGCAGAGATTGTTTCTAAGGTGCAATTTTTCAAAATTATATTTGTGTTGAATACAGTTTAGTGGTTCAGCACTGATGAAAATTCACGGACAAAAGAGAGGCTAATATTTCTACTTATGCCAAACACAAGCATAAAATAGGAAAGGAGTGGTTGCAGAGCAGCCCTGCAGAGAGGGATCTGGGGGTACTGGCCAACAGGAGGCTCAGTGGGAGTCAGCACTGCCCAGGCAGCCTAGAGGGCAAACCTTAACCTGGGGCACATCAAACACAGCACACCCAGTCAGTCTTAAAAGGAAATTATCCCCTTGTGTTCAGTGTTGGTGTGGCCTCACCTGGAGCACTGTGTGCAGCTCTGGGCCCTGCACAAGTCAAGGAGGACGTGAACATCTTTTAACGCGTCCAGAGGAGAGCAACAAAGCTGGTGAAAGGTCTGGAAGGAATGTTCTACGAGAAGGGTCTGAGGACTTTGGGTTTGTCTAGTTTGGAGAGAAGGAAGCTCAGGGGTGACCTCATTGCTCCTTACAGCCTCCTGAAGAGCAGTGGAGAGGGAGGTGTTGATCTGTTCTCCCTGGTATCCAGTGACAGGACGAGTGGGACCGGCTCAAAGCTCCACCAGGGGAGTTTCAAAGTGGACATCAGGAAGCATTTCTTTAATGAGAGGCTGCTCAAACACTGGAACAGGCTTCCTACAGGGATCGTTGACGACCCAAGCTATCAATGGTTAAGAGGCTTTTCAACTGTGCCCTTAATGACATGCTGTAGCTTTTTAGCCCTGAAGTGGTCAGGCAGTTGGACTGACTGATTGTTGTAGGTCTCTTCCAGCTGAACTATTCTGTTCATTTTATTCTATTCTACTAGCTGCACAGCAGAGCAATCGTTTATTTGTATCTACCTAAATGCTGTCTGTCATGTGAGTTTTCCCAGAAAGAGACCTACACCACCTTGAAAAAAGTCTTTGGGCAATTTCACAGCAGTGCCAGTTGCTACGCAGAGGAAAGCAACAAAAGGGTTACTCCGCCACACCTTGTTTCACACACGCATAAAAGACGGTATATCATGCTGTCAGTAACAAAACGCCTGTGTTCAGGGCAAGGATCCGGCCTGGCTATTTTACATCTCTGCCAATCCCACAGCTCACAGCTCAGCAGGCTTACTCATTTGCAGGGCTGCACCTGGCACCCGAAAAGTTAAACAACCTGGCCACACCAGAAAAGAAAAAAAAAAGAAAAAAAGAAAAAAAAACCAGGCGGGTAGCAATCAGGAGAATGCATATAAGGGAAATGCTGAACAGAGAAAGATAAGGAGAAAGCAGTTGAGTGAGAGAGAGGAGGTGAAGCAAAAAAAAAGGGGGGGATTATTCCTGCTTGAATTTGTTTAAGGAGCATGACAGGAGGCATGGAGAACCAAAAACATAGTTAATGCACACAGGAACAACGACTTCATTTTTAGAATGCCAAGTGTTTGCTTAAAGTATCAAATCCTGGTGCTAATCTACTTCTCTCCTCAGTTAGAGCATTTTTGCCTGCAAAAAAAAAGCAGGTGCTTGGTCATGCAATAATATTGAAGCTGGTGACTACCTATTCCAACTACTCCAGTCTTAAGAGCTGTCTGGGGGTTAGAAACCCTCTGTGATGTGTATAATTTTTTACAGATTATGCATTATCCATTACCTATTTTGAATAACTAAATGTTATTTTGATATATTTGCGCAATGCCCTGATACACTGTTTTCTACTGGGATCTTTTCCCAAAAAATGAGTGGCATCTGCAACCACGGTGCAGTAAAGAATCTTTAAACAATGCAGAAAAGATTAATGACATAATCTCAAACAATGCAAAATATTTGTATAATAGCTTCATGTAATTATAAATGAATTTCAACATTTCATTACTAAGAATATACACTGGGTTTTCCACCTTAACACCATTTGCTAGGTACTGCACTTGTCTCATTTGGTTGAATCATTTGTCTAAAAGAAGAAACTGTATTGTTCTAGAAAACACAACAACAAAAAACCAAAAAACACAATTGTTGTAAAGTTAACCTTGCTTTTGTAAGAATCAGAGGTGGACTCTGCTGGTCTGATCAAGCATGTCCTTGTCCTCCACCCCAGGGAAGCCAGAAGTTTCCTGGCACTGCTGTAAGGAAGATTAGTCAGCATGAATAGGGAGTGGCAGGCAGAGCTGGGGGCAAGGCAAGGTTTTGGGGGAGTCGCCAAGATCCAGCCACTATGGCAAGGGTGCGATAGTAACTTGCTAGAACACTTGTGCTGACCACTATTATTCCTGAAAGCAAATACTCCTGACAAAAGTTAGGTTGTTTTAGCTGGTAACTAATTTGCTGTTAAAAGTTTATCAAGAGAATGTAGACAGATGTTTGTACTTTGAGACAACAGCAACCTGGCACATGTCTCGCACCTTGAAAGCCCCTCTCCTCACCAGGCACCAAGAAGGGCTCAGCTGCTTTTATGGTTTGAAAAGCAAAGATTAACTTTTTCTTTGTTCTGCAGTGTCGGTGAACCCTGAATTGCTGCTGTCTCCAGCAGGAAAACAAAGATCTAATGCTCAATGGATCCTCCGGTGCAAACTGATTGTAGGGACAGAACTGTGGCCTGGTTGTGGGAGGAGGAGCGTTTAGCTGCTGCCAGGTTAGAGTGAAGGACAGGCAGAAAGAAATTCAGCTTCGGTGGTTGCTGACACACTTACTGGCCGTTTTCAAACAAAATTGACACTGTTTGACATTCTTTTCGTAACAGCAGGCAAATTATTTTTGTAAAATATGGATAACAGAAGTTTTTCATACAAGAGAGCCAAGTTAAAGAAAATGAAAAACAACAAACAACATTTTTATGATAGCTGAGGCTCTTGTAGGATGTCCAAGACATGTAGCTGGCCCACACTTAGGCAATAAGCAACTTAAGAACAGACATCTAAGCTGTGGCAAGGTAATTTGCAGAAGAGCTATTGAGCTCTGGGAAAAGATTATTCTATTAATTTCTCCTGTAAGCACATGCAACTTCAAAGGGAAATCAATGCTAAGGATTTTTCAAAAGAAATTCATTTAGCCTTTTACTCCATCATATCAACATTTAAAGTTGGCAATCAGTTGTAAATATATATATATACTATAACCTCATTAACAGTGCGCTGGATCGGCAACCAAAAACTGTTTCAGAATTCCACAAAACAACCTCCAGATTAAGAAGAAAGTTTCAAATCAAGGTTCTTCTCTGACAGCCTTTTGATGTAAAGAAATACTTAACCGTCTAGGAAATGTAACATACATCTGAAAGCAGAATCTACTTCTAAATCACCAAATTAAAAGGGTTGTAATAGGAATGCTCTCCGAGACATGCTCTGCCTCGTTTTATCTCAAACAGGAATATCTGAAAGAAAACTTCACAGTACTTCTACTACCATTAGCTGCAATAGCTAATACAGTGGCTGTTAAACGTGGGCCAAAATACACCCCTGTCCTCCAGAGCCCGAAGAAGATCCTCACAGGATCTCAGTGTGTACTGCTTTGTGAACGTGCACAGTTCTGTTTGTCTCTTCGGTTACAAAGTGATCAGTCCAGAGCGGTGACTCAGTGACAGAACAAAGAAAGAATACAAAACCCCTTAATGCTGTGCATTTCACATATCTTAGCTTGTTTATGCCTTTTGTTTTCTTTAAATTAAGACAACTATTTTTATGCTGGGGTATCAGCAAACTCCGTAAATCAGGATATTCTAAGTAAATAGCACAAACAGATATATGTCACTTCAGAAAAACTTGTGAGGTAAAGCTCTTCCCCTCATGATGGCCATGGAAATTATAATTGTTGCAACTGACACTGAATTATTTATTGTGCATTGTTACAACATGCAATAAAGGGTCAAAATGTGATTGGAAAGACTCCCACAAGGCTGATTCCCCTCTCCGAGCCCCAAAAGTATCAAAAATAGTATCATAACCAGCGTGTTTGGAAGTTACTTACCACAACTGAGTGTGATCCTGGAAAGATTAACTAGGTAACTGCCTCAAAGAAGAGAGGATGTACAGAAAGCACGTTTAATTGTTTCGCCATCATGAAGAATCAGTTATGCCTTCGTAAGCACCAATTAATCAGGTGTATCCAGGAAAGATCTCTGCCAGATAAGAGTAGGAAGGATATGGCTCGGAGCGTATAAAAATGAGGATTACTGGGAAGGTTGTCCTAAAAAACGCCCACAATTTTATTTTCCCGTGAGACTGCGCTCCCCCCTATCAATTACTCTTTAATGTAGCAGTTTGTTGTCGCAGCTGCTCTGCGCGTCTCCTGCGGCTCCGGCTCGCCTTCCTCGGCGGAAGCGGGGGAAACAACCCGCAAACTTTGGGAGCCCTGGGCAAGCTGGGGCCTGGCGCTCCGAGGGCTGCCCTGTGCAGCCTCCGCGGGCGGAGCTCGGCGGGCGCGGACGGGACTCGCCGCCCGCGGGACGGGCCGGGCCGGGCGGGGCTCGGGGCCGGCCACCTCTTGCCCCCTCCCGGCGCGGCTCCCGCCCGGCACACTCCACCCACCCGCGGGGACTTGTGCCCCCCTCCACGGGCCGCTGGCATTCCCGTGGTGGGCGGGCGGGGGAGCTGAGCCCGTCCCGGCACGGCGGTCATGTTGCGGGGCCCCGTGGCGGCGGTGCGGCTGCTGGCGCTGCTGGTGAGTGCGGGGCGCCGGTTTGCCGCGGGGGTCTCTCGGTACCGGGGCGCTGCTTTGCCGCGGGAAGGGAGAGTGCGGTATGGAGCCGCGGGGGCACCGCCGCGGGGGTCCCGAGTGCGGCCGCCG
>VZTD01002141.1:587302-677554 GCA_013397725.1 Rhagologus leucostigma
TTCCCGTCGGGGCTTGGCAGCCTTCCCAAAACCGGCTGCATGTGGCTGGGAACGGGGTTTCTCTCTTTCTTTGGGAATTAGATAAAAACCATCGCCGTTTACTACCTGAAAGCAGGTGGAGGTAGGAAATCCCAACAGGAACGGTATCAGGGATGGGTGGGGTTGCTGCGGCGCCGGGAGGAACAGGAACGCAGTGAGGAGTTGCCGTTTTCATGTTCAGCATAGTATCTATACTAGTAAATTGCATTTCCCTTTTGAGGGAGGAGTGCCAGGAGGGAAGATGAATCAAAAAGTTTGGAAGTCTTTATCGCCTTAGAAAAATTACACCAAATTCTTAACAATCCAAGATACTTCAGGCTTTCTCCTGCCCTGCCCTTGCTATTTTTCAGCCATCAGCCTTTAGACCTTCCATCCTATGAAATACTTTCTCAGGCTAAATGCAACGACTGTCTCATAACAAACTGACACCAAAATACTTGGTTTGTTGGATTTGGACTGATGCTTTCTAGCACTTTCTAGCTGGTTTATAGCAAACTCTTTGTCATATCTGCGGCATTTTCTTTTGCTTTTCACTTTTCTAGGCTGGCAGAATGCCTGCGGAAGTCGGGCTGCCGCCACTCAGACAAAGGTGAGGGTGGAGGCCAGGCCCTGGGCTGTGCCGGGAGCTGCCGAGTAGCTGGGCAGGGATCAGTAATGGCTTGTTGCTTAGACAGAATGGAAGGTGCCGGGGGTCGGGACCTTGTTCCCTGAGCTTGGAATCCTGCAAAATCAGTTTTGTTATCTGAAGACTTGTTGCCTGATATCTTTGATACAGACATGTTGTTGTGCACAAGTTGGCCAGCAGCAGTTAAACCTGTTTTTTACAGCAATCTGGTAGTGGGGGTTTGGTTGGAAAATGTTTTATCCTCGTTTTGTCCAAAAGAATGATGGAAAACATAGAGTGCCACTTCTACGAAAGTTTTTATGTATTCTCTCCTTAATGCCTGAAGCCACACCTTTGTCCGTTTTGGTGGGCTTGCACTGGCTCAGGGTGCTGTTAGTTTTGACTGAAGAACATTGTTTTTCTCAGTCCTCATCATCCTCAGTTTCAGGTAAGGCTGAGTCAGGATATAATGTACTGAGAGTTGACTCAGTTTGGTGCCTAAAAGCCATATTGTCAGATAGAATATTAGAGCGAATAAAGCTGCCTTAGTTGGCTGATGTCAGAAGAGAAAGAGAGGCACTGCTGGGTTTTGAAATTTTGGGGGTTTTTTTCCTGATCTGGACGTTCATGTGGCAAAAAGTCAAGTTTTTATATGAGAGTATTGGATTAGGGTCATTTATTTCTTATGAATCTTAAGAAACTACTGGAAAACAAAACTAGTCTGAAAGTAGTGTCTTCTCAAAGCATTTTCTATCTTAAAAGCATCAAGAGTGGTAGGTTCTTCCTCTCCCAGTTTTTCCTGGAAGTATCTCTCAGTGCTCCCTCCCTGCCTGAAGGCTGCATCCCTGTATCACCATCCCTGGGTACCTCGCAGAGATTACAGCAGATTTCCCCAGGCCCTTGCCTCCAACCCTTTTCCAGGAATGTTCAGCTGTGCTGGATGGTGATGCACCCAAAGGGTTGGGCTTGACTTGGAGCGTGTCCAGAGCACGCACTCAGGACCATGGGCCTGCTGGGCGGGCACAGCTATTGAGGATTATTGGACTGGGAGGTTTCTCAGTCATTTCTAAAGGAGGTGGACATCATGTCTTCAAGAGAAGAAGTCTTAGAACACTTCCTGAGGTTGAGTGAAAGAATAGTTGACAGAGATGTATGAATCTTACTATGGGAGTAGCAAAATTTACTTTTTCTCTGAACATCTTCCTCAGACTGTACTTTGTTGATGTTTAAGATGTTAGACTTAGGCTGAGTATGATGAAATTCAGACCTGAATATATTAGATCGCTACTGTAATGTCAGAGCCAGTAGCAGGTAATTTTCAGAAGTCATAGAAACAAGTTAAATAAAAACCATCACAAAATGATGCTTGGTTTTACAAAGAGCAGAGGTGAGTTAATTCAAAGCAACCTAGCTTCTCTTGCCAGTAACATGTTGAAACGTGGTAAAAGTATTTGCAAGCATCTGTGGATTGAGTCAACATTTTAATATTGTTCCAAAAAAGAGGGAAAACCCAGCTATGGTGAGGTCTGAAAGCAGCTGAGAAATACGTAAGGTCTAGTATTTTATCCATCCCATTGAACAGAAGTGGTATGTTACTTTTGATACCAGACTTCAAAAAAAAGTAAATCTGTCCAGGAGAGACTACAGAACAGCAAAAGCAAAATGCAAACTAAAGTCACGAAATCCTGTTTTACAGTTTTTTTAAGGGAAATTAAAGAACTGGTATGTGAGAAAAGACAATGAGTAAGATGTTTGATAAGTTTGCAGATATATGAAGGGTAGAAGAAAAGGGAATTGTGAAGAAAAGGGATTTGCACCATACAGTGAGAGCATTGTATGACATGACACGATATAACATGAAAAAGAAGGAGATTGGGTTTGAGGTTAAGACATATCAATCTAGGTGTTTAGGTTTCTGTCATGGTGACTGGAGATGCAGTGGATGCTGAGTGCATTTGTTTGGTTGGATCAAATCGTACTTTTGAAGCAAATCTCAAGAGTGTGTGAATCATATCCCTCCTGGGTGAAACCATGTTGGGAGATTCATCCATCTGCATGTAGATGCAGGGATCTGTGGGACCAAGCTAATTCTAGTCTGAAGGATCCATCAAAACAAGCATGGTGTGGTGTTGGGTTTTCTGCATCAAATGCTTTGCTCTACAAATCCTCCTGTGTTGGGTTTTCAAACTGAACATACTTAAAATCAGTAGAGCCCAGAGAGAAATAGATATGGGCTGGTTTGGGGGCAAGTTGAACAGCGCTCCAATCTCTGTTGATATTGGCTATATTTCTGCTGATTATAATGGAAGTTTAGGTACTTAGCTTTCATTTAGATATGAAAATTTGTGTGCCTTACTCTGAATCTCATACAAGCAGCAATATGGTCAACTTGCCAAGAGCTAAAAATTAGGTTAATAAAATGAAGATAAAAGTTAACAAAGGCTTTTCATCTGTAGGACTATTTAGGCACCCCCTTAGGTTAGTGAGGCTGAAGAACCTCCATCCCTCATTTTTAAGAACAGGATAAACATTTGTCAGGAAGCACTTGGGTGTAGTTTGTCTTTCCCCAGGGCCAGGAGATGTACTAGAAGATGACCTTGGATGGTCCCCTCTGCTTGCTTCTCTAAGGTCTTCACGTGTTGTCTTCAACACCAAACTGACTCACAGGAGATGCAAGCTCCAGATCTCCTAACACACAGCACACAGAAAAGACCACATTTCTAGGTGTTACTGCTTCATGGTGTGGTAAATACAGACACATACCTTCTTGGTTACTCAGTCTTTATAGCTTTACAGCTTAAATCTGAGCTTTGTGTTGGAAATCCTCCTTTAGTCACTTCCTGACAATAGATGAATGAGGATTTGGGCAAGAGCAGCCTTGCAGTCGCTATACGTGGTAGTCACTCCTTTCCCATGCCGTCTTGCCTATTCCTGCTGCTTTCCAGTGGTATTTCATTCCAATTTCATTACTTCAGGCCTCAGACCTTTTTTTTGTAACCATCCAGTTTTTCTTCTGTCAATGTGTTCTCAGGCTTGTCGTCGACAGGTGTCATCAGTAGATGTCTGATTTTTGAACCAAGACTATGATCCACAGCAAATGACAGAGCTTTCCTACTCTGAGCCATTTAACAGAAGGCAGTAGTAAGATATTTTAAAAGAAAGGGGGGGAAATTTACATGTTCAACGGGCACTAAATTCTGACATTTCACTTGCCCTTGAAAAAAATGTCACTGAAAAGCGCTTTTCCCCCTGTTTAAAACTTTTGGAACCTTTAAAAACTTTCAATAAAAAGGCAGGATCCCTTTATATATTTGTTCCCCTTGTATTTATGCATCTTGTGAATAAAATAGTCATTCTTAAAATTTTTTTGTAGATATCCTGTATGTCCCTTGTGATGCTACCTGTGGATTGTAGATTGTGGACTGTAGATTGAATAATACAAGAGCAAAAGTGGTTTTTACTATCTTGGCATTAACCTAGAATGTTTTGAGGCACATTTGCTACTATGCGAACAACTTGATTTTTACTTTTACTTATCTTAATGAGAGATTTTCCTTTTATAATGACTAATGGAATTTTTTACGCATTTTTGGTACACATCTCAGTGGAAAATCTGCTTATTCTTGGTCTTCAGACACTTTTGTTTATACTGGGTTCTCAGGTTTCCGATACAGGGAAACGTCTCACCACGTGCCTCTTGTCTCCATTCAGTACTGAGACAGAAACGCTTTTCCCTCCAGTTTACCAGTTAGAGCAACCAGGGATGTTTCTGATGACATTTTGTCAATTTTTCAGCTTCCAAAAGAGTTGCAGCTTCTGTTGGAAAACCTTGACTATAAAGCAAAATTATTGTATCACTCTTGCTGGTATAATCTTATTAGTCATAAAAATAAATTTTGAAAATCCATGCAATTAATAAAGTCAAATAAGACTAAGAACATCCATGAAAACAGTTTGGTGTGAGATCCTCTACCCTTCATGATGCATATCCATTAGGAAACTTACTGCTTGATAATTTTTGTCTTCGGACTATATACATTGGGCAAAATACCATTTGAAAAACAGTTTCGTTGAACAAGTTGAAACAAATCTGCTGTATCGCTCAACACAGTCTGCTGGATTGTGTGGGGAAGAGATAATATCTTTTACAAAAAAAATGCTGTCATCAATTCAGTAATCAAGTCTGTGTCAGAGGGAGGAATAGGGAGAGCCCAGTCAACAGACTAGAAACCAGTCAGAGACTGACTTATTTGAGTAGAAGACCACCTTTTCTGAGCATGCTTCGCCTTAGGCAGTAGTATGCCTAAAAAAAACAACCACCTAAGTTGCAAAATATGAGTAGTAATAGTTTTCAGAATGGTAACAGTATTTGCTACCTGTACAAAGCTCAAAAGCTTGATTTGTAGGTTTCCTGTGTTGTAATAGCCTACTTTTTATTGTTGCTGTTTCCCAATACCGACATTTTTTGCAGTTTGAGGGATGTTGTTACTTGCAGAGTCTTTGGTGCCTGGAGAGTGGCTATGAACACGGGGTCTCTGATAAGTTGGCTTCTTCCAGCCAGGATTTGTCACCTAACTGAGTCATTCAAGGGTGTGCATAGCTGTCATGGCCTATCCTGCTGCGTGAAGAGGTGGGGCAGTCCCGATACTGAACGCTGGCCTGTAAGGTTTTGTCAGAGCAAGCATCTCTGCCTTGTTTAAATAAGTGATGCCATTTATCCTCCCAGCAAGGTGCTGAGTAAGAGAGCTGCTTCTGTCGTGTACACTTCAGCAGATGTTTGAGTTAGTCCTTGCCTTTCAACGCCATTTATCCGATTTTCTTCTCTGATGTGATTGGTAACCCACCACAGCCACAAATCCAAGGTTTTCCCAGAAGAGGGAGCTTCTCCAAAGTGCTACTGGCAACCAACACTTGCTTCAATCAATGGCACATCCTCATCATTTTTGAATACTGAAGCATTATTCAGCACTAAAATTGGTTATTTAAAAATTACTATAAAGTCAGAATTTATTAGAAAAAAATATTAATTGCTTATAATCTGTTTCCTGCTAGGAAAAAGGTGCCAAATTTAATTATTATATAGTTAGAGTGTATGTTTTTAATGTCAATGGTTATGGGTGAATTCTTTAGACGCTATTATGAGTAAATAATAAATATTAATTTATAGAGGTCAGAAGCCTTCTTCCTTATGGCTTTGCTGCTCTTATGAAGGAGGTCATAAAAGTTAAGTTTTAGTACTGCTAAAGTGACGTAGAATTAATAATGATTATCATAATTTCCATTGCAGATCTGTTTGAATTGTGGAAATGGGCTCTACGTGAAGGTAGGATATAATGGAAAACTTCTTCTTATCAGTGCCTAAAGAAGGGTCCTCTGAGCAGAGTGTCAAAGCCATGCCTTATTCAGTTGATAAATGTCTTGAATTCTACCATTTTCTGAAATGTGAAAGCTGCATAATGAATAAAGAAATGAAAGCTGAAAAGTAACTGAGTAGATTCCTACATCCATCACACAGAGTGGCTCTGAACTTTGAGAAACTTCCCGTAACACACTGAAAATGTAGATTGCTTTTTTGAACTTGGTAGATGAAAACAACCACTGTTTTATTGAATATGTTAATCTGGGAGTCAACAGAGACAGTAGAAACTAAGGTGGACAGAAGGATGAGGGGTGTCATGTGGAGTGAGAATAAGGCATGCTTGAGCAAGGATGGCAGAGACGTTGGGTGGGTTGAGTAGAGGCCTGCTCTTCCATGTGTTCTGTTTCGGAGAGAAAGTTGAATATGCAAGGCAGTATTGATGGGAACATAAAACACGGTGGTAACGCAGAAATGGTGGCTCAAAACAGCCTTAGTGCCAAACTTCTTCCCACATCTGATGACAAGCATTTAAATCTTCCAGAGCAGGTGTATTTTCACCAACCACTGGTCATGGAAAATTGCACATATATTTAAAGCCTGTCTTACCTAATTCTGCCTTGATGGAAAGACCAGTGTGGTTTTCTTCTTCAACCAGCTTGAGGACTGTATAGCTCTTAGATTGTGACTCAGGAGGCTGATGCTGCTCCATGATTTTGAAGTTACTAGCTATTGAAAGAGCAAAAGTTATTCAGCCGTCTTGGCTACAGCAGCAATAAAGCATTTATCTGAAATGACTAAATGTAATGCTGACGTTCCATCTTGTCTTTTCACAGGTTTATAATCGAAATGACAGGAGTGGCGTGTTGTCTCATCCCAACAGCCTAGTCAGACAGAAGCGAGAATGGGCAGTCCCTCCAGCTTTCATACGGGAGGAGGAGGACAATTCCTATAAGAATCCAATTGCTAGAGTAAGCCCAGAAAAGAGCTAAATATGCAATACACATAAGAATAGAGATGAAAATGTAAAATAGGGGTGTGGCTGCCCTAAACACATGCACAAATATTTTTTTAATCTTAAAGGACTCTTCAATGCAAGTTAAAAGTTCACATATTTCCTTCTTTTTCCTTTACCTTTGAAGCCTGATTTGGCTCAGTCTCTCACCTTTTCATAGCCCCATTTTTCATTAAGCTTTTGGGAATGCAGTATCTTTGAGTTTTTTCACCCCACCACCCATACTCAGCTGGGGTTGAACTTAGCAGATGGGTCCCAAATCTGCTGGTGGTAATTGGGCAGAAGGGTGTACACAGAGCATGGTTATGGATGCCTAGTCTTTTAGGAAACAGAGCTACAAATAACCAAGGTGTTACCCTTTGTGGAAGAGTGATATGCAACTGGTTCAGCACCAGCGTTGAAACCTAAATTCACCACTCCTGCCACTTCAGCATATAAAGTTACTGCAGGTGGTAGCAAGGTGTTACCCTCTGCTTGGGCTGCCCCTTGATGGTGATGCTGGCACAAGGCACACTTTTCCAGATGTTTTGTGTATCTGCTGACAGCAGAGAAAGGGTGTAATATCCAGTCTCTGCAGCCTCTTCTATGTGTTCATCTCCAGGTCTGACGTTTTTTCCTCCACGCTTCATCTGGTCATATTTGCTACCTTAGGTCTGACCTCCTAGGTAAACTCCCTGCTCCAGATGTTTCGCATCTCCCTGCACCAGATTCTCAAACAGAACATGGAGCCCTTCCTGCATTCGTCTCAACATCTCCACAGTCAAAGGAGTTCAATGAAAAGTGTTAAATATTTATTTTTGTTTGTTCATTACAAGAAAGTAAAAATATTTTGTTGCCCTTTTAAATGTGATTTTCTTTACTGAGTGCTATTTAATTTGTTATATTCCTACTAGATACATTCAGATCTTGAAGATACAGGGATAGTAGTAACTTACACTATATCTGGTCAAGGAGTAACAGAACCCCCTTATGGATTATTTGTTATCAATGGAAAGACTGGTGACCTGAACATAACAGGAAGGGTGGACAGAGAAAAGACTCCAATTCTGCTTGTAAGTTGAAAATTAATTTTTTTCTTTACAGATCCCCTCCTGTCCATTTTTTATTTATTTTCTTTAAATATGTTTGCTTGAAACAATGTATATAATATATTTCTGGATGTTTGTGTATACCTGCTTGTATTTATAAGCATATAAAATATGCTTTTATAATGTTTAGATTTTTTATATATAATGGATGTATTTATATTTTGCGTATGTGTTTGTATATATGACAGTCACTCATTGGATTCATTTATTGTTTCTGTCTGTATTACCAGGTCCGAGGCCACGCGCTAGATAAGAATGGGGCAAAACTGGAAGAGCCAATAGACCTCCCAATTAAAGTAGTGGACATAAATGACAATTTTCCAGTGTTTTCACATGAAGTTTTTGTTGGTTCAATTGAAGAGTTAAGCGAAACAGGTAACTTTATTTTAATTTTTTTTTTCTTTTAGTTTTTCCCAAGATATGCAAGGGGACAAGTGAATATGCACTTTGCAGCAATATATGTGCAGTAACAAGGGCACATTTTCTCGCTGACATAAGCCAGGTTATCCATGTGTGAATGAAAGTTTTTGTTAGGCTAGGCTGTGTTGTGTGATTAAGGGAGAGCCCTAGGGGCAAGAGAGAACAGTGTTTCTTCCTGTGGCACCTTTGGTTTGTTGTCAGAGCTACCACAAATCCAGGAACCAGAGTTCTTCAGCAGGAATTGCACAGGAAATGCAATCTGGTTTCTGGCCTAGCAGTCACAGCCTATTTGGGAGGAACTTCACTCTGCCATCCTCATCCAAAGTCCTGCTTTGTCAGTGGCTGGAGAGTTACTTCACTTAAACACATCTGGCTGTGCCATAACCACTGAAGAACAATTTAGTGGCCATTTTCCTGTTGATGTCAGTAAATATAAGAGCAACAGATTATTTTCAAGAAGATAAGAAAAGCTGGAATAAAACAACCTAAAAAATACCTGGCAGTGTATCCACTTCAATGTCACTATAATCTGAAGAAACAAATTCTTGCCCATCCACTTGGGTGAGGTATTGAGTAACCTCAGCAATCTTTCAAGTCAATAGCAGCCATATGTATTGACTCTTGGCATGAATTCCAGTTAATGTTTAATTATGTTCAGGTAGAGAAATTAACAGTGCTGTCATGAGAGTAATGTGTGAAGGAAATGTAGCTCATTATTCAAAAGCTTGTACTTAGCTTGTGCAGCTGCTCTGTGTGGTATTTACATTCTTCTGTATAATTATTGAGAGAATTTAACCTGTTGTTTGATTTGTGCATTGAGTTACAGATGTGCATGAGTTACAGATGTGCATGAGTTACAGATGTGTGGATACAATCTTTTTGTTGGCTAGAACACATACTTTTAACGTGTACCTTTCGGGTTTAGGAACACTTCTCCAACTTTATGCATTAAATAAGTAGAGTCAAGAGCATCAGAAAATTTTGCAGTGCATCTAACAAAATGCTCTTATCTTTGACATTACAATAAAGAGATTTGCCAGTGCATGGTGTAAACAAGTGCCGTATTTTGTTTGCATTTTCCAGGTACAATTGTAATGAGGATAAACGCAACAGATGCAGATGAACCAAATAACCTAAATTCCAAAATTGCTTTCAGGATTGTTTCCCAAAGCCCTAGTACTGCATTCAGCATGGATAAGAATACTGGCGAGGTTCGAGTAGCAAAAATAAACCTTGACAGAGAGGTAAAAAAACCCTCCCGTTTTGATGTTTGTTAGTAGTGGTTTTCTGGTGCCCGTTGTGTCACCCTCAGCCCTGCCTGCAGGGTGAAGAGCTGGCCCTCTTACCTTTCTTAACTTCCCTTGGGATTAAAGCCTTGTCTGGCTGATGCATGCTTTTCAGGGATTGCAGGAGGAGGCAATGGGATCAAGGCTGTATTCCCCCCATCACCTCCCTAGCACAGCACCAGCCCGATGGCTGCTGCTTTCTATCCCTCTTGTGCAGCCAGGGCAGCAGTTACACAAAACAAGGGATAATTTCTTTCTCTTGGGGGTGTGTGGCAAAGATAACCTAGGTCACCACCTGCAAAGCTGCTGATTGCATCTGGATTTTTGTAGCCTGCTATGCAAATCACAGTGCAAAGAGTTAGGACAGGTGCTACTGTGAAACTGCATTGAAAGCCACATATTACCAGTGACACGACCTGGGCTTGCAGAGTTTTCCCTGGCCAGCAGATGGTGATGGGAATGTTAGCTCTGTGGCTGAGGGACACAGCTCTGCTTCTAGCCATGTCCTGATGTGCAGGTGTCACTGGTCCTGTTCCTGTTCATGGCCACTGGAATTTTTGCCTTTGCTATGTAAGTACAGTCTGACTCTGTGTGGAAGATGTGAAAGTCCCATATCCTTTTGAAAGCCTCAGTTCTACTCCAGCAGAATCTGTCAAGGTACTTGCGTGTGAAATTTACTTCTAGATAGAGAGGAGTTATAACTGACCATAACAGATGTTATCAAAATGTAATAGAGATAATCTATCAAAGGAAGAATTTTTAGCCTGGATTAAACACCTTTTTTCTTACCATGACAGACACAAAGTAGCTATTCTTTGGTGGTGGAAGCAAAGGACCGTGGTGGTGAAATAGGTGGGAATGCTGCAACATGTTCTTTAGAAATCAAGATTTTGGATGTCAATGACAATCTGCCTGTTGTTGAAAGTCGTACAGTAAGTACAATTATCGCAATTTTTAGCATATTCCTACACCTGCCAACATCCCATAATAAGACATTGTGCAAAATTCACTTTACTGGTGAAATGAGGCAAACTGTGACATCTTTTTAAAGAGTGTATTTTTTTTTGGATTGCAGTTTGAAGGAAGCATTGAAGAAAACAGAGCAAATGTGGAAATTATGCGAATAAAAGTATTTGACAAAGATGAAGAGTTTTCTGATAACTGGCTGGCAAACTTTACATTTGTTTCTGGCAACGAAGATGGTTTTTTCCAAATTGTAACAGATACCCAAACAAATGAAGGAATTTTGACTGTTGTGAAAGTAAGTTTAGGTTTTAGAGATTCTACTTTAAATATTAGAATAATTTATCCATCTGCTTTGACAAATTGTGTTTATTCAGTCAATATGTAAAATTCAGTCAATATGTAAAGTATGTAGATACTCTTCTTTTGCTGTATTTTTAATGCATTCAGTAATTCCATGCAAAATGATAATTTTGTTAAGGTTTTCCATTTGCATTCTGTGTGATCTCAAATGTATCTAGAAGGGCAGAAGTCCCCAAACTTCCCTTGCCCTTTGGGCAACAGTACTAACAGGCTGTAAACTTTCAGGTTTCTGCTGTCCGTGATGATCTCAGTATAAATTTCTTTATTTCTCCTGGCCACTGATAATGTTGCAGGCAACACCTGTTTCATGAGCCATGGGCTACAGGTTATTTTATGACTTTTCATAAGTTGAAATAATGGTGAAATTATTTTCCATTGATGGAAATGTCTATTTTATAATTTTCACTTTTCTTTAGTCCACAGGAACTGAAGATATATAGTACCCTAAGTAGCTTTTTTTTCTCCTGCTCTGGTTTCCTTATCTGAAAACTGCTAATTAGTAAAAAAAAATTTTTTTGAGCATTATTAAGTGAATGATTTTGTTTAAAAAAAAAAAAAAAAAACCACATAAATTTGGAAGAGCCAAGTAACTGAGCATTGATTCACTTGAAAGCACAGGCAGAATATATGGGTAGAACTCCTTTCACATACCTTAAAGTAGTTTAATTCAAAAATAAAAAGTCGTAGCTATGGTGTCATCCATTAAAATTGAGTGACAGTAACAGGTTAACAAACTGCCTTGCACCCTAGCATCATTATTGCTTAAATATTACTTAAATATTTATATCCTTATTACTGAAGTAAGAATGCTATAGTATTATTTATATATTAAATATATGCATGTTGTCTAGATATAAGATTCTGACAAATTCTGAGTGGTTTTTTATTATTTTCTGTATTGCTCTAGGAGCTGGATTATGAAAAAATGCAAAGCCTAAACTTGGGCATTGTTGTTACAAACAAAGCAGAGTTCCACAAGTCGATTAAACACAGTTACAAAGCAGAAACAATTCCAATCAAAATTAAGGTGATAAATGTGCGGGAAGGCCCTGTGTTCCCTGGTGGCACAAAAATTATTGAAGCAAGTGAGAAACTGCAGATAAAACAGGTTATTGGACAGTATCAAGCCTATGATGAAGACACTGGAAAAATTGCAGAGCACATTACGTAAGAATTTTTTTATAACCGTCATAACAGAGTATGTCAGAAGTCATATCTTATTGTAAAAATTTGCATATTGAACTGAAATAATTTCAAAGGCAATAATTTTCTGCTAAGGATAATTCACACCTTAAACATCGTCATCATGTTCAATATTCTATTACGCAGAAAGCAGGTGATATGAAAATCCTCCTTCTTTTGTTGTATATGGCGAGATGTGTTTGGGCTGAAGTAGTCTGTGTTTGCATGATGTGTTTGTCATACATGTCTGCTTTTGAGAGTAGATTTACCAATCTGATTTCATTGTCTCCAGTAAAATTAGGAAGAAATATGCAGAAACATTTATCAGGCAGACGGAAAGGGTGTAACACAGATATGTCTGCGTGTGTGTGCTTGGGTTTTGAATCATAGCTTGTCAGATAGAATGCTATTTAACCACCACCATGACCTTTACAAATGGTGCACAGCAGAGATGCACACCCAGGGGTGGACCCCTTTCCCCCATGCCTATAATACAGTTTTTCATGGGTGTCCAGTGGTCAGCTTTTGCTGGGAGCACAGATGGAGGGGAAGAGGACGGTGACCAGCAGTGTAGCTCTGTCTCCTTTTCCAGTCTCGCTCCCTGATTGTATTTTCTGTAATGCCTCCATACCTAAATCTTTGATTTAGAGAGAAAAGCAGCTCTCAACATTCAGGGTAGGTTTATAGTTGTAACCAGTTACAGTGGCAGGAGCATCAGACCTCAGACTTAGGGATTTGATCTCTGTTTTAAATGACGAGTAAATGTACTGTGAAGCTGCTTTTTCTACCAGTGGTTGTTTTGCTCGTTATAAATGTGTCCATCTTTGTGTGATTTTCATCAGATACATGAAAGGAAAAGATGCAGCAAACTGGATCACTATAGACTCAGTCACAGGTGAAATCCGACTTGCTAAAAATCTTGATTACGAGTCACCTCATGTAGTAAATGGTACCTACACTATCACCGTGTTGGGTGTAACTACTGGTAAGTTGAGAGGGTTTTGTTTTCACACAAATTGGTTTGTTTGCCTGTCTAAAGGGTAGTTGGTTTAACCTACCTATGTCTAAAGTTAGGCACCAAGTGTAGTCTTGATATTCAAAGGAGAGACACGGGCAAGCCATTCTTTGGAATGGGTTCTCAAGGTGTCTGTTTTCCCCCTTTGACTAGATGGAGATAAATTTTAAAGAAAGTTTTCAAAGATAGGTCTGATAGGAAAATCTGTTGTCAAGGTGGGAATTGCCAATATTTTATTATGCCTATCATCAGACTTCATAGTCCTAAATTTTCTTGAATTCTAAGCAAGAAAGATTCCCTGAACTTCTTGTGTATCTAAGTAGAATTCTTCATTTATGCTCTGCATGTTACTGGGTAACTATACAGGATTTCTTTTTTTCAAGTTAAAGTAATAAAACAGCTTGCCTTCAGAAGAAGTTTGTCAATATATTAACGTTGGGAATGAAGCACTGCTCTCATCAGCTCCAGGGAGATCTCTTTCAACTTACTTCAGCAATGTTGGTGTTTTGGAAAATACTAAGTGTTTTATTTTAAGATGAATTTTTGTGCACAAATCAATTTAATTTTTCATATTTTAAAATCTTAGATTCCCCAAAGAAAACAGTCACTGGCACAGTCGTCATTCAAGTTAAAGATGAGAATGATAACTGCCCAGTTATTGTGAACCCTGTGCAGACTGTGTGTTCAGATGCAAAATTAGTTGATGTTACAGCTCGTGATCTGGATGGTTACCCAAACAGTTATCCCTTCAGCTTTGCTGTCATTGATGAGCCAGAAGGGACAGCAGAAAAATGGATAATTGTATCTGGAAACGGTAAGAAGATGTATTTTTAATTACTTTCAGTTCTTTGAAGTCCTAAGGTCGTAATTTATTAATTCCAGTCAAACTGACAGTTTGGCTGAGTCAGACCAAAAAGACAACCCTATATATGGAGTCAGGCATTAAGACCATCATTTGCGTTCTGCTCCCTTCTCTCTAAAGGTTATAAAAGCCCAGTCGTGTCCTCTGGGCTGTGTTGCTTCCCTCAGTTGGACCTTCTTTGCCTGGCTTGATACCCCATGTGTGGTGACCAGAATTTCATGAATAATGCTGGGATCAAGCTATCCCCATCTTCTCACGAAAAACATGCAGTGATGCTTTATCTGAGCATAAGGCAGATATGAGCCAGCAGTGCCAGTCCACGAGCCAGCAGTGTGTCCTTGTGCCAAAAAGGTCAATGGTGTCCTGGGGTGCATTAGGAACAGCATTGCCAGCAGGTCAGGGGAGGTGATCCTGCCCGTCTACTCAGCCCTTGTAAGGCCACATCTGGAGTGCTGTGTCCAGTTCTGGCTCCTTGGTATAAGAGAAACACAGAGCTCCTGGAGCATCCAGCAGAGGGCAACAAAGATAATTGAGGGGCTGGAGCATCTCTCTTATGAGGACAGGCTAAGGGAGCTGGGCCTGTTCAGCCTTGAGAAGAGAAAACTGAGAGGAGACCTAATCAATGTCTATGATTATCTGATGAAGGGAGGGTGTCAAGAGGGTGGAGCCAGGCACTTCTTGGTCGTGCCAAGCAATAGGACAAGAGGCAACAGGCAGAAACTGATGCTCAGGAAGTTCCACCTGAATACGAGGAGGGACTTCTTTGCTTTGCAGTGACCATGCACTGGAACAACCCAGAGAGCTGGTGGAGTCTCCGTCACTGGAGATACTCAAGAACTGTCTGGACGTAATCCTGTGCCATGTGCTGTAGGATGACCCTGCTTGAGCACGGATGTTGGACCAGATGCCCCACTGTGGTCCCTCCCAATCTTAATCATTCTATGATCTTCTGCCTAGTTAGTCCTTGACATGGCACAGCCACAGGAGCAGGTATTTTGTTGGCTCCTGATCTCTGTCTGGCCTACAACACATTAATCTCCTCAAGACTGAAGCTGGTTTTTTTGAGTTCAGCCTTTATCTATCCAGATGACATGGTTGATGCTATACAGGTGATTGGGCTGTCTTCCATACTAAGTCTCTGGTCGTGTGAAACATCACAATTATCTGAGGCTGTAGGTGAGCATGGCTGCTCACTTACCAGCATAAATTACTTGATAAAAATAAAAGCACATATACTGTAGCAGCAGCTAATTAAACTTAATTCCATTGCATTGGCTGGGCTTAACTGGAGGGGGTTTGATGGAAGACTGTAACAGTTGTATTTTACTTAGTTTACAGGAGTCAATTTTCTCTTGGCTCACTTCTTGTCTATTTTTTTTTTCTTTAATCTCTACCCACTTCATCCTCAGACACCAGCGTACAGCTGGTGCCACAAAACCTGAAGCCAGGCAGAACTGAAGTTCCCATGCTAATAAAGGATTTCCAAGGGGTCAGCTGTGCTGTGCCACAGTCTCTGCAGCTCACTGTTTGTGAGTGTGCAGACGACGGCGTGTGCCAGGAGAAGTTTCTTGGCACGAAGTCGGTGGGCCTGGGACCAGCAGCGGTTGCGCTAATCATCTTGGCATTTTTACTTTTGCTGCGTAAGTAGTTGTTTCATATTATCTCAGAAGCACTGTAAATGTGGTCTGCAAAGCATCAGTGAAGAAACAGTCCAGCTCCCAGGTTTTATCATCTTGATACAATCTGTGTAAACTCCTAGTCTTGTGTGAAGTCGTGGCAGATCCCCAACTAATTTTGGTAATATCAGCATTTCACCCTCAAAGGATTTCAAGCTGTGCATTTTAAAATTAATGTGAACAACTTTTAATATTTGTTTATGGTGCTGTAAATAACAGGTGGGGAAGCAGTGAGGAATGCTTTTGGTATTCTCACATGTCCCCAGGTGAACCTTAACTCTTCCTACTCAAACCACAGCACATTCTCCACTGTCTTTTCTGTCACTGCAGATTCACTGCCTTGCTCAGAGCAGCATGTGATATTGTTCTTTGGTGAGGTAAAATAGAAGAGAAATAAGAGAAGACTGTTTGTAATTATGGTATGGCCAAGTGTAGCAGTGCTGGATTTAAATTCCCAATAGTTTATTGCTTGTGCTGCCAGCAATCTAACTGTGATAAAACAAAATTCATGCCACAGGAATAATATTCTCTGCTCTGAAACTGGATTATTTTCAGTCCCCCAGGCAACGCTCTAGGCATGTCAGAGGAGTGGTGAGGTGGAATTTACATGACGCCATGTTGTTATCTTGTAGTAAAAGGAGAGGGGGAGGTAGAAATGCTAAGGTTGTACAGTGATAGCCGGGGCTTGGATTTGGTATATAAAATCTTTGATAGGAGCATAGGTACATACACGTGCGGTCATCTGCAAGATTCAGGCCCTGATGTGTTAATTTTCAGTTTGCGCTCTAGGAAACTGGCCTGGCATATGGTTCTAGGAAATGCCTTGACTATTTGGGAACGTGTCTTCAGTCCTTTCCAGCCCTCATGCTGATCACTAGCGCATTGAAAATACATTTGGGTGTGGGAGCTGGCCAAACTTAACAGTGGCTGTTAGTATGCTTAGGCCCTAATAATCACATAGTTAATGGCAACCTTCTGTTTGCCTGTAGTTGTTCCGCTGTTACTGCTGCTGTGTCCTGGTGGCTTGGGAGCAAAGGGATTCGGTGGAGCAAAGACATTTGCTCAAATACCAGACCACAGTGAAGCGATGTTGCGTCATTGGAACAGCGAAGGAGCAGCTCCGGAGGAGAAGGCATGTATCCCTAATAGCCCTTCTCTTTGATTTCTATCCCAGTGTTCAGTTCGGCACTTGGGGCCTCTTCCACACTGCAGATGGATATTTCAAAGCTCTACAACAGATTTTAACAGCACATGAAAATTAATTAAAATTAACCCTGTGAGGCTCAGCAAAGGATGAGTGGGCGATGACCTCCACCAGCATCTGTAGAAAAAAGCAACCATAACACTTAAATCTCAAAGTATAGGGAAAGCAGTCAAGCAAATGTTGATCATATCTGAGCAGAAGATAGGACTGTGGGAAAAGCATTGAACCAATAGAGAGTGAAACATTTGCATTTGCAAGCCTGGAATGCTCTGCACCCCTTTGGGAGCAAGATAAAGCAGCAAAATAATGGGTTATAATGCTGAGCTTCCCTTCATTGGTTTAAAGTTTCAGACTGTTTTAAATTACTTCCGTATGTATTTTCTTTTTTAAACAGAGGAAATTCCTTATTAAAAAAGAAAAAGGCAGAAAAAGGTGCAGATCTGCAGAGGGAACAGTAAATGCCAAGAGAAGTTTGCCTTTTGTTGTTATGCTACAAAACAAGGTTTTCAAAAAAAGGGCATGACACTGACGTGCTTTTGCACAATAACAGAAACAGAAGGTAAAAGACTTTGATTTAGGGCCAATGCTCACACCAAATTCTTGTAAAAAGATAATTAACAGGGAAGCCAAACTGCTAGGAAAAAAGAAAGGGCCAGGCAGTGCATACTCCTGCACTTTGTGTCTGAGGAAAACTGGGCAGAGTTTTTCTTGGAACAGCTGAGCTCCCTAGAGTTTTGCAAGCCTTTTTTTAGTGGGTTTTTTGTTGTTTTTTTTAATTCCCAATCCTCTGAGTTTCAAGTGAACAAAGATCTATAGAAACATTTCCATGAACCTTCTTGGCAATACATTTGTGGAAGCTGCACCCTGTTTTAGGCAGCCTTTTACTCTTTGCAGCAACACGTATAAGTGCAAATTGAAACAAGTTGTAAGACAGCACCCTCCCCGTTCCCACCCAGCCCCACTGCTGGTTTGGTGAGTTCCATGTGCTACACAGTGAAGCTTTCATGTCACATCTTAATTTGTCTTATTTATGTAGCCAATGCTAAGCTTCATTCCACCCACTGCACTTGGGAACTTGAGTGGAGCAACAACAGCAGCAGCAGCAGCAGCCGGAGCAGCAGCGGCAGGAATGAGTGGAGAAGAAACTGTAATAGGAGCAGGTAGCTCTGCCTCTCACGTAGGAGAGCATCGTAACACTATTACCAGGGAAAGATGGGAAGAGCAAAGGCATCTTCTTTCTGGTGCAAACTATGGAGCCATGGCAGCTGGAGCAACTGAAGGCATGACAGGTGTAGATGGCAAGACAGTTGCATCTGGAGGAGGAGTTGCTGTGGGAGCAGCAGGAGCCATGAATGAAGAATTCTTAAGAGACTACTTCAATGACGTAAGCATATGACCCAAAAATAACAGTATTTTGATGTTTAAACTTGTGAAATATCGTTCATGTTATGACAAACAGAGATGAGTAGATATGTAGATATAAACAGTCGTGATATTGTGCATGTGGAGTTGAGGGCATTAAGGATTTTTGGATTAGCCACGCATGCGGGACTTGGAATGTGACAATGCTCAGCCTTGTAGCACTGAGTGCTTGCAAGGTGTCACACAAATAGATCTTTCTCTCAAGGAAGGTATTTGGGGTGGGATCCAGAATATTCAGCAATAGCAAAGGAGCGCTTCGCCTAGAAGTAAGCCCTGAGAAAGTCTGTGTGATCTAAATCTCAAGGATTTAAGCACATTAAACTGCTCTTTAGGGAGGCACCTGTGACTCATCGTGAGTCACAGCTACGGATTAAAGTAGTCAGCTATGGAGCAAGTTTTACTGCGGAGCAAGTTTTTGAAAGATAAGCCAAAGATGTCATACGCCAGTGGGTGAGGCTGTATTTTCAAAGTAGCTGATGCAGTAAGTCGTGCTGACTTGTCTGTTTGCCCAGAAGTCTGGGTAAAGGGCCATTCATCAAAAGTGTATGAGACACATATTGCAGTCCCCTTTCTTTTTTTTTTTTACTCACCTAACCATTGGCCAGTAGGTTGTTCCTACTTGTTGTAGCTATTTCTCTTCTGTTACATACGTCATTAGTCCTTTGGCTGGTGAGCTCCTTGTAGTAAAAGTTTGACTTCCATGCGCCATCACCTGTACAAACAAAACATCTTCACATCCTACAGCTGGCAGCTGAGGTGGTTTTGCGGGGGAGTAGCTGTGTAGATTTGAATCACCACCTCAGGCCAGGGAAGGATTTGAGCTTTAGGTACTTGTATGTCTCAGAGTGCTCTAGCCACTGGTCTTCTGGGTGAACAGATACAACAGTAGGAATCTATTTTTCTTCCACTCTTTGTGACATACTTTAAGCATAACTGCCTGATGACGTCTGAAGGAGGGAAATCATACTCAGTATCCATACAGCTTCTGGGAGGCTAAAATATCTCAGATTATAGGGGTGGGGAAACAGACAAGTAACCAAACCAAATAGTTTCAGATGCTGATTTTTGTGGCAGAATCTTGGGTTATGTGCCTGCTTCCAGGATCAAATGCAGATAAACATGCAGAGTTAATTTGGCTCTGGATATAGACCACATTACACAGATGCCTGAGCTAATTTGCAGTCCAGAACTTCAAATGTGGCAGAAAGGTGGTTCTGAGCATAAGCCCAGAGCCATATTAGATGAAGCTGGTTCAGCAGGGCCAGAGGATTTGGCTGTCTTCACTTTTGGAACTGGAGCTGATGCGAGCACATACATAGATATTTGTGCCAGCACCACAGCAGCTCCGTGGCAGACACTGCTTTCAAAGATTGGCAGACACTGCTTTCAGATTGAGCTGACCCTGTAAGCACTATAGCCAGAACTCGTGAGCCCTCCGTGTTGCCAGGTGGCCTGCATAGAGCCTAAGAATATACACGATGGACTATGCATCCATACTTGTAACTTTAACTTTTTCGTTTGTTTCCTGTTGGGCATCTTGGGTGTGATCCTGTAGGCTGCGCTAGTGAAAAGGGCCATGGTAGGTGATAACATGTCAGCAGGTGCTCATTAAATATTCGTTTATAAATGTTCGGATACTCTCAGAAATGGTCTTGGCATTCTCCCACAAAAACCTTGTTAGAGGTGAAGTTCATTTGCTGAACTAAAACTAAAACAATTTCTTTGTGAATATGGAGCAGTATCACAAATGGCAGGTTTACTGGAAGGAACAGCAGCATGTGGTGATGGCATCCAAGGTTTTAAATAATCTCAGATTTTTCTTCTCATCAAGTGTACTGTCAAGTTCAGACTAATTTCAAAAAAGAAAAAAAAACATGTTAAGTACAGCCCTCACTTGGTTGACAGTTTCTGTGGGTTCATTCAACCTTTTGACCAAGCATTTCTGATTTTTCAAAATTACTAAGTCTAGAGCTGGCATTGATGAACTTTTGCTTGCTTCTGTTTTCTGTCTGCAGAAAGCTGTCTCTTTTGCGGATGAAGATGAAGAGCAAGCTGCAAAAGACTGTCTCCTGGTTTATTCCCAGGGAGAATCAGGCTCCCCTCATGGCTCCGTCGGCTGCTGCAGCTTTATTGAGGGGGATCTTGATGACCATTTTCTTGATGATTTAGGAGACAAGTTTAAGACTCTAGCAGAAATATGTATAGGCAGACAGATCAACTGGAAAGACGGTGGCTCCAAGAATGAATCAGGTTTTGGTCTTAGTGAAACAAAGTCGCAGTTCTTAGATCAGCAAAATGTTTCCAGCTCTGAACAAGCCTTTGCCTCAGGCAATCATTTCCAGTCCATCTCACCTGTGCACACAGGCAGTGGCACAGGAGAAAGCACCCTGTCCAAGGAGGTGGTCACAGAAACAACCTTTTCATCATCCCATTCTGGGCAGCACAATGCCCGGCACCTTCCCACAGGCCATGCGGAGACCAATGTCACCATGACGGAAACATCCTATTCTGTGGGGGCTCCTGCCCGCTCGGCCGCCGTCTTTCTAGACCCCCAGTTTAAAGAGAACGTAGTGGTGACAGAGAGAGTGCTGGCACCTGCATCGAGCATTCAGGGGATGGTGAAAATCCCTGATTTGCCACACGGAGGTAATGTGGTTACAGAGAGGATGGTGAAGTCAGCGGGTGCGGGGCCAGGAACCCTGACAGTTCAGGATTTTCCTGACTCCCAGTACGTTGTGGTGAGGGAGCGAGAGAGGGTGCTTGTGCCTGCTGCAGAGCAGGGCTCGCTCAGCTTCCCCGCTTCGACAGAGGAACGCAGCACGGTGCTGAATGAAAGGGTGGTGACAGCCTCGGGGCTGCAGAGCAGAGCTGAACAGGCAACAGGTGCCAGCTCAGGAAGGCAAGAGCATGCTCTGATCACAGACTCCCCACTTAACCTGATGGGCTCTGAATTACAAGGGCCACCTCCTGCCAGTGCCACACTGAGCAAGTCTTCCAGGGTCACCAAATACAGCACAGTGCAGTACACTCGCTCATAGCCTGGCTCCTTGCAGGGGTGGCAGTGTCCAGCACCCTTCTGTCTGCATGCATCCTGCCTCGGGCTTTTCCATGGTATCCAAATTTGCTGGAGCTTCAAGAATGACATGTACTCATTTGCACTAGTTTGTATAAGTATGAATTATATGACCAGCAAGTAAGTAAGGAAATCTGGTGTTATGTTACACTGGCAGGGATGCTTTTGAAGTGGAAAGATGTGGGAAATACAACTTTTTTTCCTGGTTTGCTATTTTTGTTATTGCTTTTTATTATACAAATAGTGTAACAATGCCACGTAACCAGAGCTGCATAATTATGGGAAAACAGGAAAAAAGTCCCAAATCTAGTGATGGATAGTAGCCTGCAAAGCACAAGTTAGGTTTTTGACCTGGTATTGCATGTATCTGAAGGCAATCAGTTTCTCACTGTGTGTTTGCCATTGTGTTGTGGGCCATGGTAGCTCTTCCTGAGCCTTGCTAGGAAATCTTCCTGAGAAGCTGAGACCACCAAAGCTAGTCTTCAGGGCAATGGTGTGTTGATCTCCTGAAGGGTTGTCACAATTTCAGGTTATCAGAATTTGTAACTTAAGCAATCAATACTTGCACGTTACCACAGCAGTTAAAGAGAGCAAGTACCAAAAAAGCTGAGAACTGCAATTTTTTCGTCACTCAGTGTAAAAATTCCATTACTTGTTGTGGGTCTACAATGACATGGACAAGTAAGCATTTGCATCATGTACATTTTCCACTTTATTTAACTTACGAGAAACAGCCAAGACTTACCTTTAGCTTTAGAGCCAGAGATTTGTCAGTGGCTTTGCCAGCAATGTTTATGGCCCTTGGACATCATCCGTATAGGATCTGATTTACAGGTGCAATTAAGTATTTGCAATCATGTCTGTGAACTCACAAACACAGAAATCAGCCTGGTGTGTGTGAGGTTCCACTAGCTTCAGTACCAGAGCTCAAGTGGCTCGTATAGTGCTGTGTAATGGCAGCTTTCCTTGGCTGTGACAAGACAAGAGGAAGCTCCCTTTAGCTCTGCAACATTTGAGTTTACTTTGCTTTCCTTGAAGTTTATGTGGTAAAAGCAGGAGACACTGCATTGTTTGGCAGTATGTATATATGCACATGTAAATATTTGTATGCCATTTGGAACATTCTGAAGTTAATTTTATACAGGAAAAACTGTCATACACTCCTTATGTTTTCTCAGAGTAGAAGTATTTTAGATGAGGTATTGGTCCCATGTTTATCTCATACCTGTGAAATCAGAAAATTGGTCATAAGGTACTGCAAAGCCTGTGGACCTGCAGACCTTTCAGGTTGTCTCCATCTCCTGGAGTTTTCCTGCAGCTTCAGTATTATGTTTTCCACTGATGTGTTCTGCCTTTGACTAGAAATGCTCTCAGTGTATTTAGTTTTACTAATAGTAAAAGTTGCTTCAAAAACATAAATATACAGACTAGGAACCATGGCTATGCTCAACCATGACAGATGGACCATTACATTAAGTGGAGTAGTATTTCAGACTACCTGCTTGCGTGGACCTATTGGTTATTTGTCTTTTACACTACATTTTAAAAATATGTGTATTTACTTCTAAGCAAGCCTGCAATTCTAAGTGGTCACCACTTTTCTGACTTTCAAATAGCGTATCTTTGTGGGTTTATGCAATCTTAAAATAAAAAACTCTACTGTATTTTTTAATTCTTCATTCAAACAGCTGCCCCAGCGAAAACACTGACTTTCCTACTGCAAATAAAGAGTTTAAAGATAGAACGAGGACTGGGATTTCCCAAACAGCTTCAAGGAATATCTGAAAGATGCAGATGTAAAAAAAGTTGGTGTCCTGCTGTAACTTAAAGATTCTGATAAAAATGTGAATTCTGCCTTGTACTAAATTCTGTAGTAACTTGATGCAAGAGAAACAGGATCCTTGCCACAGATTTACTGGGCTTTGAGTCAAACCCTTCTAATCAGTTTTTGCTTCCAGACAACATGGCATAAAATAGTCTCAGTTTTATAACGTGTTAAAACATGCAGTTGTTAACCTCCAGAAGAAGATGTAAGAGTCAGGATAGTGTCACAGAAATCCTGACTTCCCTGTGTAATGTTTGTATATAAACTTCTATCACAGATCTGCTTGTGCTCTAAAGAGTCTATTTGAATAGATCAGTTACGAGTGAGTCTCCATTATTTGACTTAGTCTTGTACCAAGGCTTCAGCTGCTATCAGCACATCGGCAAGTGTTAATGCTGGCAGAATATCCATCAGATTAAGTCAGTCACTTCTAATGGAGCTGTGTTTTGTAAACGATAGTGACTGGTGGGAGGAATGTACAGACCCACATTAATGGAAGTTCCTGGCTAGCATCTGACTACTAGATAGCCCTGAGAGGGGCACTTATCTTTGTGAGAGATGCCTTGCTGTGACTTCAAAAGGAGAAAGCAAAGTCTGTAATTTTCTTATCTAAGAATAATAGAGCACAGTTATGCTGAAATGCCAGCATGACAGGGATTATAGTCATGCTGCTCTTCTGTGATTTATGTTACCTGTGAATCCTTGCTAAGCATGGTGGAGTCCATGAGTATGAACCAGCCTGCCACAACGATGCAGCCTGCGTCCTGCATACCCACGAGGAAGTATTTCTTTGTCATCCCTCCGTGTATACTTGGAGCTAGGTTAAACTTCACAAGACAGTACAATCTTTTCCAGGCTCCATTCTTTCCTGGGAATTTGACCCTAGTCCACCATCAAAGGTTTAAGGCTTGTCAGGGTTATCAGCAGTAAATCAGTTTTTAAAAAGTTAAGTAAATCAGCTGCTATCCCTAGGAGAGTAGTGGTAAGTGTTTACGGCCTTGAGGCATTCCAAAAATGCATCACTCCTTCAGCATGCACTGCAGTAGCAGAGCTAGTGGTGCTGGCTGTCTCCTCTGCTGGCCCCTTCTCCGTCCTGGTGGCCTTTGAGTTCCAGTGAGCTCAGAGTGCATTGACAGCCATCTGTTCTTCTTACCTTGTGGGCAGTAAGGTTGGCCTCTGCCTGTTGCTAGTGCAGGCTATCAAACGCATAGAGCTTTTGCGGTTTCAAGGTATCTTTTCAAGGCCCAAGTGTATAGAAAAGCAAGGCAGTCGGGGTTAGTGAACACACAGAAATGGCTTCCAGATACGGGAAAAAGCTGAGAGCCCTGGTATGAAAATCTTCTACAGGTATCTTTGTGTGGCTGGGATACTGGGTGGCAAGGACTTTTGGTGTGATCCAGGAAAGGCTTGATGTCAAGTTATGACAGGACAGCACTCACCTGAGGCAAGATGATGGATTATGACTGGATGAGGAGAAATGGTGTTCTGCTTTCCCTGCAGAGAGAGCAATCACTGAATAAAAAAACCAGTGTGGGGCAGGGCCCTGATTGCCCAATAAACCATGCCCAGTGCCCCAGCCCTCTGGTGTGACTAGTGAGAGTCGCTGCCAGGAAACAACTGCACAAATGTAGCCAATGTGACTCTTGAACCAACAAAGCAGTTGCAGTCACCAGCTCCCAGTTTCTCCTTGTGGGCTCACCCCAGGAGCCAGCCCTGCAGGGGGTCAGGTCTCCCCAGCACATCATATTGCTCAGCGCCCTGGCAGCCAAAAATCAAACATAGGGCCCTCTCCCCAAGAGAGGGGCGGATGGCAATACCATCTCTGCAGAACAGATGCTGAATGCAGCTCCCAAAACAGGTACTTTACTTGCTGGCATATCACTGTGCCACAGCTGCCTCCCTGCCATGAAGGACAACTCCCTGGGCAGCACTGAGTGCTGGAGGGTCTTGGGTTTTGCAGTCCAAGAGGATATGGACAAAAAATGTTGTACCAGTATTTGGTATCAGTGGCCCATGCCATCTTCACTGTACCACGTCTTTATTTCTGAAAAAAACACTGAAACAAGAGAAGCCTTCTTATTTTGAGGCAAAGCAGAGCTGGTTATCTGATCCCTATTATCCTCATTTTTACAGCTACCCGTTCATGGAGCCATTGAAGTTATAGTGAAAGGGAGCATGACAGTGGGAACCACAGCTGAAAATGGCATTTTTATGTAATTCTAAGCGAATTTTTTTACATGCCAAATGGTGAGAGAAACTTCCAACGTTGCCTTGTATTAGTTAGGGAAGCCCAGGGAGAGAGGGATTCACACTGTGTAGATGTTCCCTCTACTTTCTTATTTCTGTTAGATACTGACACGTACAGAGTGGTAGCACTGGTTTTAAAATTGCCCTGAAACTCGTTTCCTTGAAATACGTAACAGAAAGTGTCTTCAGCCATATGGTAGGAGTGCATCCAGAAGGTGCTGTGGACATGCTGGGGAAAAACCACATGGCAAAGTTTGTTCTACTGGGTGCTGGGGAAGCAGGAGGGTTTATAGCCATCCCCATCCTCCAAGCCAGTTTCTGACCTATGTTTCAAATGTTTCGTCAGACTATTTCTCTTGGATCTGTTATCTTTTATTTGCTAGAACAAATAGAACTTGGAGATATCACCTCGCAATGATTACGCAGCAAACAGCATTGATTCCCCAGCTAATGATTATCCAAGATCTTTGGAGTGTGGCTAAAGTTTAAACCCTGGGGGAGAGCAGAAGTTTGAGCAGACAGTGCTGGTACCAGCTGAGGGGTCTCCCTCAGGCCTTGTATCCAGCCTCCCAAACAGCTGTGGGCCATGAGATGGTGGCAGACACTTACCTGTGGGAGTAGCTGAGTGGCAGTGGCATGGCATTGCGCAGCAGGAGGGCACAAACCCTGGGCTGGGTACCAGGGGCGAAGCTGTGATAGCCCAGCACAACCTCCATCCCAGCTGGGTGCCTTCGCCACCTTCTCTTGCCACCCATTCTGGTCAAGCTGGTGCCTTCCTTGCTTCCCTAGATTTCTTCCCCTCATAAAAAGCTCCCAGCACTGCCTCTCTAGCGTAAGGCAGATTTACTTCTTTAATATTATTATTATTATTATTATTGTTTCCTAAGTATTACCAATTACTTTTTTCTTGAAAATAAGACTAAAAGCAGAGCTTCCAGCTGGAAGGAATTATGTACTTACAGTGTCAGCTTTTAGATGGAGCCAAATCGCATCTCCCAGGTGGTGCATCTCACCTGATCTATCACACACCTGTCAGTGACACAGCTAGTACTGATGGGCAGATTTGCCGTGTGCTCCGTTTTGTTATTCATCGTCCTGTGTTATGCTTCTGTAACCAGCAAGCTTGATTTTTGCAACAGCAGAAAAGACAGAAAGCCTCTCACACCCTTTTTGAATCAGAACTCCAAGAGAGGTATTGTCAAAATAATAGATCTGTTAAAGAAAAGTTTCCTCATTATCCATCCTACCTTGGATTTGTGGGAAAGAGGTGGGAGAGATGAAATACAGATCTGTACAAGTATTTGATTTTTCATAGTCCTGGTAACTTGGAACTCCCTGTACTTTGTCTTATTGGAATAAAATACTTTTCCCTAACACAAATAAACCCTATCAGTCAAGATTCTGTTTGGGGGTTTTCAGGCATCTCTTTAAGCAAGCAAGCAAATTACACTTAGTGTCAGATGGGTAAAAAAATGCTTCAAATACCCTTTTCCAAGTGGTGCTAGTGGAATTCGTTAGTAGTTGAGCTTCCTGCATTTTGGGTAAATGGCTGTCGCCTGGGGCAGATGAAGTCCAGACTACAGCAGGTAAACAAGCTGGAACAGATCTCAAGGACATGTCCTGAACAAGGAGGACAGGGTCATTCTCACACCTCTGTTCTTTGAATTAATGAGCATTTAAATATTTGATACCATGTGAAGTAAGTCCAAACAGAGTGACCTTACAGCATCCTTGCTGTTAGTTAGGATGCTCTTATTGAAGAAAGGGAAGATAGAATGGAACTGAACAAGGTCTTCTCTCACATAAAAATTCCCCTTACAACTTGAATAGAGTCAACCATCATTATAAACTCTGATGAATTTCCTGGTTCACTCTGCTTGTGTTACTTCAAAGGATTAGTTCAAAATACTTGTGAGACACACAGGCTAATTTTTTTGAAAGATAGGGTTAAAATTAAAAAACTTATCTGCCTTGAGATCCTCACTCTTTTCCATTGTGTTCTCCTTTCAAATTCAAGAAAATTCCTGCAAACCAGTGTCAAATGAAAAGAAGATAGAAGTACGATAACACAGTAATAGGAGCTGGGAAAGCAGCCACAGTAAAAATTGACTTGTACATTAATCCAGGTCAGTATAGAAGTATAGTTGGCTGTTTATGGATTAAGGAGGTCTTTTGAAGGAGATATTTAAATGAACATTCTGCTAAAAAATCATAAACTTTCAAGACACCCACTAACACACTTAAAAGAGGTATTTCAGTGTATCATTTACCAAAGATCTCACCCCTTTATTGTGATGCACTTTTTACAAATCACACTGATAATTTGTAGTGCAGTCTGATATCCCACTATACTGGTTTTGGCTGGGACAGGATTAATTTTCTTCATACAGCTCCTGTGGTACTGCTTTTCATTTGTGACCAGAACAGTGTTGCTAACACAGGGCTGTGTTAGTTATCGCTGAACAGCAAAATCCAGAGGGAAGGGCAGAACGTGATGCTGTCCCAGAACGTCTTCACTTATTTCTCAGATGTCTTAATCAAGTGTTTTGTCCGACCTAGGACAAAAGAAGAAGAATACTTTTGAAGCACATGAATGGAACAAAAACATTCTTGATGTGATGTGGTTTGAGGAGCAGTAAAATAATTTGAGGTAGAAAGCCTCCAAGCAGTGAGGTTCTGCTGTAAACACAATTTGAGGCTCTCATACTGCATCAGCTGAAGTTTGAGATTAGCAGAAGAGGACAGTGTGACACAATATGTGTCACAATATCGTGTGGAAGAAGGAGAGAAGCTGTTATTTTTTAAATTGTTTCTGGAAGAGAAGGTGCTGAATGTACTGCTCAGTCTGAGTTTACAAAATTATCTGCTGTGTGTTAGGGAGAAATACTCTGTGAGGAATGTTTGCTGCACTGGAAGGAATTTGTACCACAAATAAATCAGCAGTTAGTACCACCAGGGTTCGTTTGAGAGAGAGTCTCCTTTGGAAGGCCGTGCCCCTCAGATAACCCCTCTTTTTTTCTCTCCCACATCTACCTTTTCCTGCTGTGCTCTACAGCCAGATTAAAGGATCAACAGGAATTGAAATACTGCACAGTGCCGCCCACTCATGCAGCAGACTGCGTGGTTTTTTGTTTAGAGGAGTTGGAGTTTGACAATATCTAAGTGCATTAAGTTTGTCTGCAGAGCATTAGGAAAGAAATCCAGGCTTTCAAAGGGAAGGGAAATCTGCCTTCAGCATATATTTTTTCGTTTACTTTGGTAACAGAATTATTTGGGGGAGAGGGGGGATTTTTCTTTATGTCTGGCTCTGTCTGCTACCACAGATAAGCTTCTGAATCACAGTAACAGAGGAATGGCTGACATTTTTCCTGGTGTCAGTGAAAAGAAAATAAGAGAATTGGTTTGTTATCTTTATTACCAACGGATGACCAGCTGCTTCCCAGGAGGCACCAAAGGCGTAACACATTGCACAAAGCAGAACCATTTAATCTTTCCTTCACAGAATTACAGAATTGTTAGGGTTGGAAAGGATCTCTGGAGACCATCTACTCCAAACCCCTGGTCAAGGCAGAGTCACCTAGAGTAGGTTACACAAGAATGTGTCCAAGTGGGTTTTGAATGTCTCCAGAGAGGGAGACTCTATGACCTCCCTGGGCACCTGTTGCAGTGCTCTGCCACCCTCAGTGGAAAGAGGTTCCTCCTCATGTCGAGGTGAAACATCTTGAGTGTTAGTTTATGGCCATTACTCCTTGTCCTGTATCTGAGCACTGAAAAGGGTCTGGCACCATCTTCTTGATAGCTGTCTCTAAGATATTTATATGCATTAATGAGATTCCCTCTCAGTCTTCTCTAGACTGAACAGGCTCAGCTCCTGCAGTCTCTCTTCATAGGAGAGATGCTCCAGACTCCAAATCATCTTTGTGGCCCTCTCCAGTATCTCCTTGTCTCTCTTGTACTGAGGAGCCCAGAACTGGGCACAACACTCCAGATGTGGGCTCACTAGGGCCGACTAGAAGGGGAAGATCAGCTCCCTCAACCTGCTGGCCACACTCTTCCCGATGCACCTCAGGGTACCATTGGCCCTCCTTCTGTGCAGGAAAGCTCCTGCCCCACTGCCTCGGAACCCAAACCAAACCACCACCACCAACAGGTGTTTTTCCTGGAATTAGAGGAAAACGCCCAGGGATGTGAGGAGGCGGCAAGCGGTGCCTGAGACCACCAGGTGGCAGCCCGTGACCGCGTGTCCGCTGCCTGCCGGGGATGCGGGAGGCGCAGCCAAGCCAGGCTGCAGGAGGGTCACACGGCGACACGCGGAACGAGGTGCCACGGACACCTCTGCAAGGGACGGGCGGCGGAGCGGCTGCGGAACAGCCCTCACACGACACGCGACTGTCGGGGAGACCGCTCCAGCCCCGTTGCGTCTGAAAGGTTTTTGGTTCGGTTGCAAACACATCGTTAGTGGCATTAAAATCTAACCAGCTGGGCTCAGTAAATCCCATGGGAACAAAGGACAAGGTCCTGGACTGCAATACAGCCTCTCTTTTTTAGTGCTTCCTTTCGTGTAGGTAACAAATCCCTTCCAAATAACAGCGATTTTTCCAGCTTGGTCATCGATCTCTTGAATAAGACGTTCTCTGGCAACATACCATACCAACATACCATACTTTCCTGCTCTCAAAAGATGAATCCCTTAGGACTCACTTACAGCATTTTTCTTTCAGAAGTTTTGACACATGCCGTAATGAAAAAGAAACAGTACTCAACCTGATTAGTAGAACTGCAGCTAACAAACAGTGCCCTGGGGGATCAGCACTCTAATCATCAAGTAATGCCGGAGCACCATCTCCATCCCTGTTTCCACCACTCTTCTTCTTCTCAACTTTGCACAGTTTTAACCTGAGATAGCTCTACCCTAGTGCCGGGCTTATACAGGTGATGAGTCAAGCTACAGGAGGAGAAAAAAAGGCATCCCAGCACGGCAGTTCACTGTGTGGTGGTTTCTGTATGGCTGTCTTCCTAAGTCAAAAGGAACAACCTGCTCATGACATGTCTAGAAAGGGGCCTATTATGGATATTGATTTTATTTCATTAGCAAAAATTAAGAAGAGATTGGGAAAAAATATTGCACAACACAGCACAGGATGTCACCCCGGAAAAAGAAAAATCTTGTTATGTGCTTTGCAATACAGTATGTTTTCCACCCTTTTTCTCTGTCCATGCTTTATAGTTTTTCCTCAGAAAGAAGTTTTTCTTTTATTGATGCTTCTTTCTTTTTCCACCTCACTATTCTGGAAGATTTGCAAGAGGAGACTAAACTTGGCCTGCAGTCAAGACTAGACCCTTTCACCATGAAAGCACTGTTGTGTTTGCTTCATCAGGGTCTTCTTGATAGTTTCCTCAACATCTTGGCAAGGCCACCACTAGAGAGTCCAGAAATTTCTTTTCCTTGTGGGCAGAGCCCAGCCTGGGATGAGAGGCAAGTGTCATTCTAATGGGAGTTTCTGTAAATCACATCAGTCATATAGGGGAACATACGTAATTACATGGTAATGGATAAATTAGTCATCCTGTCATAACTGGATACTCTGGCAAACAGCAAGGCTGCCATTGTCCTAGTATTTTATTTTTCATGGGTACAAGCAATTTAGTTTTTGATTACTCTGGTCGAAGTTGGAGTTTAGACTGCAGATGACTAACCACAAAAACAGCAGGATGTCTGTAGAAATGAAAAGAGAATGCTCTTTATTTTTGAAGAGTATTTTTCTTCCTTCCAGAATGACTTCAGAAGAAGGCACCCTACCTGATATTAGGCAAAACCTTTTTTTTTTTCTCTCCCTCCCAAAAGCAGTCTGCTCATGTGGTCAGCAATCACAAGCTGTATATCACTGCTCAGAAGTACAAGCTGGTTCATCTGCCTGCTCACTTCTCTGGTTTGCATCATCTCCACATGGCAAGCTCTCCCACGCCCTTCTGGACTGATCCCTAGGTACTGTCATTAAGTCAATTCAGCTCTCAGACTAAAATTCAGAAAAAACTGTGTCTCAGATCCTAATTGTTTTGGGTGGTGAGGAAAGAAAGGGAGAAACATCCTATCCTCATCCAAGGTGCTGTGCCCAAACCTGACGGGCAGCAAACACCTCCTGCAGTTTGCCAATTCTCTTGTTTGAGTCTGAATAAGACCCATAATATACAAGGGAAAAATCTGTTCTAGTGTAGGAGCCACAAAGTGAATGTTTACCTTGTGTTTGAACAGTTCATTCATCCCAGCAAGAGGAGTTTCATTTGAGGACCCACTACTCTGGGCAGTAGTTACCCTGCTGCAGCCACAGAGCTAAAACCAATCTTAGCGAGCACAGTGTCCTGTTTGGAAACAGCACAGTTACCTCCAAAGAGAAGTTACATGCAAAGCTCCAGCAGAGTGGGTTGACAGGAGAATTACACAAGCTCTTCAGAAAAAAAGGACAGTGTGTATTCATTCCTTCTAAAATTTGAAACCAAAAAACCCGGTGTCTCCTTTGCAAAGAGTTCTGTAAAACAGGATGTCCAGCAAACACAGTCTTGAGTAGGCACAGGGGCAGCACATGTTTAATGTCACCTACAGTTTAAAACACAGAGACTGACTCCGAAAATATTATTTCAGCCTTGTTTGTTCTTGAGTTACTGCTTCCCTTGGAGACTTAAGCATACGACACTGAAAATACCAGTCCCCTGTAAAGCAGGTATATTGAACTCCCAACAGATTTGCTTTTCTATACATTGCTGCTTTCTGTTTCTGTGTTTGATTTGCATGACAGTCTGTGTCCATCACCTCCTGAAAGTGTATCCTCTCTCCCTCCACACAGCCTTCCCTTCTGTTCTTTTTGCAGCTCTTGTTTCTCACCATCCCTCCATGCCTTTTCTTCCTTTTACTTACATTTTTGCCAGGCGACTCCTCCAGCCTACCCCCTTCCCTGCTCCTGTTAAATGCTCAGCTCATGTTCTTTTGTCCCGCTCAGTCACAGAGATGGGTCCCCACACAGCTCTGCCCTTCTGCTGTCTCCTCTTCCTTGCATGGTTCTCCCTGGTGCAGCTTTTCTACTTAAAATAATCAAAATATTTTTCCTACATAAGGAAGTCTTTGCTCCTCACGCTTCTATGAATGTACATGCTGTGTAGTACCACCTTCTCCTCCCGGCTGACAAACTACTTCTCCTTCCCAGACTTCTCCTTCCCTTTCTGTCTGCGTTCTCAACACTACCCAGATATGCTGTTTCCTGATTTTTCTGTGCCCTTTCCGCTGTGTTCCACTCAAATCCCACTCTAAGCAATTTCTGCCAGAGGTTCACCCTTTATATTTAATAATTACCTCAGCCACTCAGGCTTGTGTCCTCCTCCACTTTCTGATGCTGCTTGACCACTTCTGCATGAGAGAGTGGAACGTATTAGCTTGGAAAGAAAGAAAGAAATAGGGAATTTATCAGTGGGGGAAGAAAATGGGTGACCTGTGAAGGGTCTGAACTCTTTAAACTGTTTTATATACTCTTCCTACTTTCTCCCAAAATAAATCATTCCAAAAGACTAGTGTAGGACTTTCGTTTCTGAGACCCCCTGAGAGCAGAGGCCCTCAGGGTGCTCTCATAGGCAGACTCACCCCAGAGTGCAGAGGCTAAGTGTGGAAAGGAAAGGCCAGTTTATCAGGATCCTGATCAGACCCTGAGGATAAAAATCTCTGCAGCAGTGAGGCTGAGGCAGGAGCACAGAAGCTAAAGCTGAGTTCTCGAACAAGTAACTGAAATGTATAATTACACAAGAGCACTGAATAGAGGTTTCTGTTAATCTGTGATCCGATAATCTTCTTTCATTGCCACTTAGCAACAGAATTACAAACTGAGGATGGAAAGCCAGGCTGACTTAAAATTCCTCTCTTTACTGGGCAGAGATGGAAAAAGTCCCTCTCCGAGCAGGCACAACAGGTTTCCCAGGTACTGGGAATTGTGCCCTTCAGCACAATGTAAGTACAGATACCTGAATTTCAAGTTGCCCAAAGTACAGCTCAGTTGGGCAAATAACATTGTTTATAAGAATTAGTAAATTTTACTCACAGAAACACAAGATTAATCCAGACACACATGTCCACAAACTCCATTAAAATCTACATCATCAGAAAGGGGAATGTGAAAGAAGGGACTGTAGGGCCAAAACTGCTGCACTGGAAATTATTCTTAACTGGTGGGTCAAACAGCAGTCATCATATTTTTGGGAGATCCACAATGGCACAGAGATGCTCAGGAGAGGTGCAGGAGGGTGTTATCCTTCAGCAATGATCTCTACCCAGAGCCACTGGCCTTCATTGTCCTATCTTTGAGAGACATTCTGCACCCAACAGAGTGGCAGCATACCTCAAGCCTCTCCTAGGTTCGGTTATTTTCATAAACATCACAAAAGAGGTAGATTTAGGTGCCTGCCACCATGCTCTTTTTATCTCAGCCTCTTCTTTCTATCTCCTTCTTACCTTTTTTTTCCTTCTTTTTCTTACCTTTTTCCTTTTCCTGTGCTTCTTGACTACAGAGTTGAGCAGTCAGATAAGGCATCATCTTTTGCAGCGCTGCTGTGAGTCTGGGGCAGAGAGGCAGCTCAAAGACCTGCTAAAAGCTGCTTAACAGCCAGGCTCAGCCACATCTTGGAGTGCCAGGTGAGACTGCACGGCCTGCTTGGCATTCAGCAGATTGTTCCCCATAGTCCAACTTGGATGCGTTTTCCTTTGCACGTGTCATGACCCCCAGAGACAAGACTCCTACGGCGACAGCTTCCTCCCACCACGAGCAATTTTTTCCTCATACTGTGGAAAGGATGGGCTCCCATCCCAGTAGTGCTGCCCAGCAGCAGAGGAGAGAGGGGAGGTATTCCAGCCAAAGGGCAACAGACCCAAAGGTGCTGTTAAAATGAAAGTTTAAATTAATATTTACATTTTAAAAGGATTTAATTTGCTTTGCTGGGTTTATCTTCAGCCAAGGACATGACTTTTTTTTGTTTGTTTTGTTTTTACAGTAATGTTTTGCTCTGAAACTGAGCAGCCAAGACCTGCCTATGCAGACCCATACACCCTGTGTAAGAGAGGTTCTTTGTACCACAATATGGCTCTGCTCCAGATTGCTGGAGTTCTTCATTCCTAGGCCAAACAAAACACGGTGGCAGAGGTCTGTCCAAGGATTCATGCAGAATTCCATGGCTTCTGGGTGCCCTGCTATGGGCCACAGGACAGTGTCCCCTCAGGAAGGAGCTGATGAGCAGCAAAAAGAAAGGGCAGAATAGGGCACTTTGTTACCTCTTCTCTACTGTTTTGGGCAGCTGTGTGCAAGGAACAGCCAGAGGAGTTCTGCCTTTCCAAAGCACCCAGGGGGTGGTTTCTCAAGGCAATTACACCTGTGCTGGTAGATGTTACGAGAGCACTTATGGACTTGTGCAGGAAATAAATCCACCATCCACAAACCAGCTGGATGTATGCAGCACGCAGATGTGCTTGCACTTCAGGCAGAGGGGGTAAAAAGTCTCATAAGGCATGTATAACTCAGTGCTTTCCTGCACTGAGATCTCCCCAACTTCTGCATGGCAACCCTGGGTGTTAAAAAAAAAGACAAATTGCTCAACAGAAAGGAGTGTGACTAGCAATTACACACTTCTGCTATTTACAGCCTTCCTCACATAATGGCACAAAGAAAGAGCAAAATTAGTATGTGTTCCTCTTTTCATGTGACTTTTTGTACTTTGTGGAGGAACTTCAATAGACTCATCAAGCTGATACTAATAAAAGATCCACAGTTCTGTCTATAGTCAAATACTCCCCAGATAATAGTCGTGGGCTGGAGTTATTTGCTGGTTTTTCCCACCTCAGGCTATGCTTCTTTCATCATTTTTCAAAGACTAAAGCACCTACTTGCTGAGTGTCATCTTTAAGAAAAAGCTAAAATTTACTTTTTCCTTGACGCCAGGAGCCCAATACCTAATGATGTCAAGCTCATTGGAAATCATCAGTACAAAGCAGTAGCCAACAGTGCAGTGAAGTCCAATACTAAGGACAGAGGGAATCTTTTAAATTGCAAGAAGGAGAGCAGAATAAAGAAAGTCATTCAGAGTGCATGAGTCTTTTGTCCTCTGTTGAGGGAGAATACTAGTTAGCAAGAGTGGGTAAGGATTTTGATCTGACATTTCAAAGCCTTTTGAGGCATCCAAGCAATTCTAAGGACTTGTCTATTTGGCCATATTTGAGAGTTTGTTAAGGCAGAATGTGAACATAAAGTGTGGCAACTGTTCTGCTAGGTGTGGACAAGCTGCTGGCCTCAGTGCCTTCTCTGGCCTACATGAGAGGGATTAAAATTCTTTTGAATCACTCTTAGAGGAGAAAATCACAGAGATGAAGGGGATTAAACAAATTTAGTTTACCAGTACATATTTCCCTAAGCTGGTTTCCAGTGGCTCCAATATTATGGGCTGTGACGGACTTTCAGGAAGACATGGGATTCTGTTCACTGCATCATGTAGTTGTGAAGGGGCTATAGTACTGCCCTACAAACAAGGAGGGCACTTCCTGGCCTCCTTAAGGCAGCAGGCCTCGTGTTCAGCCCAGATCAGCTCTGCATGAAGGCTGGGGTGACGTGTAGCAGGAGTGATCTGGTCTGGGAACTGCTGTTAGACGGGCAGTACAGCAATCTCAGTTCACACCTTACCTCCACACCTCATGAGAGTGAGCAGTGGGAATAAATCCTCAATAGCTCCACGCTCATCACTCCACTTGCGGAGTGTTTTTTCTATAAAACACTTAAAATCACTCTGAGGACTCCAGGTTTGTACAGCAAGCACTTGGGAGTCAGGAACTCAAGCTTCCTACCTCTTTGACCTGAGTATGGGCAATAATATTTTTTCTTAGCTCTAGCAGAGACCTAACTGGCTGCTGTAAGCTACTGTTTCACCCCGTGGACACTACACACTGCAAGACACATAGAGGGTCTGTTGGATAAGATGGTTGTTGTTCTGCTTGAGTTTGTCTTAAAGACACAACAGCCTCTGCTTTGCTACCATTATTGATAAAGCATACCTGGATGCAGAAATTGTCCCGAACAGTCCAGATACCGAACAGTTTCTCAGCAGTGGTATGTGGGGACCTATATACTATGTAGGCCAAGAAAGAGAAGCTAAATGCTCCCCAGGAAGGATATACACAGACACATGGCAGGGATAAAACGCACCTCAACTGCAAAAAGCAGATTTTGTAATAGCTGTGATTGTAGATCTAGAACAATGGCACAACAGTCATAGATACAGCTAAGTTGTAGGCTCAGCTGATATTTATTTTATTTTTGTGGTACAGGAGGTGTTCTGAAGTAGTTCAGAGATAGTGAGAAAAGAAATTGCTATTTTTATCTGCAGCAACTGTTGCATTGAACTATTCACAAGCTTGTACTCTATAAACCTAAGCGTGCATCTGTTACGTGTTTGGAATTCATACTCCCAGCTTGGCTGGCAGTAGGTAAAGGGGAATATAACCACAGAGGCTTAATCATGGAAAAGTATACACACGTTGCCTTTGTCCATCCATCTAAAGCAGCAATCTGCATTTGCCAGTATGTAAGGCACACAGCAACGCATGAGGAAAGGACACTGGAGAGTTTGTGTATTTACGTACACAAGCAAGATTTTCCTTTACAATGTATCAAGGAATAACAGCCAGTTAATCTCCTGTTGAGTCATGTACCCCACTGCATTTCAAAGTGTATAATTTATTTTTGTCTGTACAAAAGTAGCTCAGTGTAACACGCTGAGAAGCACTACCTCAAAGCTACTCCTACTTTTTTTAGTACGCCTTCACTGAGTATTTCCTGCCTGGACCACAGACCCAGCTTTCTCATCTGCTACAGGCAGAACTAGCAAGAGCTTTTGGCTCAGATAAGCAAAAAAATCTACAACCAGTGGCTTGTCTACAATGGCTATTAACACTTTTCTTCTGCTGGTTTCACATCACAAAAGTGTCTAGCCCTTAATTTTTTCTCCCTGAAATGTTGTGGCATAGTTTATTCTTGTCTTTAAAACTGAGGAAGAACAAAAAGAAAAAAAAAACAGAAAAAAGGAAATACAGATGTTATTAATGTATTGTACATAGGGTCATGATCTGTTCTGTCCCTTCTGTTTTGAAATACATTTTTCTTTTTATCCCTTACAAGATACAATGCTGTTTCCTCTCAAATCTATTTTCATGAGGCATTCATTTGGTTTTGTCAGGCCAGTGACACTGGTCAGTGTGCTTGGAAGCTGATGCCAAAGTTCAGTGAAGCCCATGGTGGAAACAGGAACTCTGTTTATGAGATAAAATGATTAGCATAGCATTTCCTCAGAGCTCTTGGCAGGAAGCAGACACCCATTTAATTAATGAAAGGAAAGGCATAAATGTGTGACTGTCACCGTCACTTGGTAACTTCCCACTCAACAACATGCCCAGGGGATTTTATTGCGGGGCACATGGGGATCTTATTACAAGGTGAGACAAGATGGACAGGAGGGAGATGTGGCCTGGGTGGCCCAGAACACATGACAGAGTGCAAAGACACTCGTGGGCACACTAGCCACAGTTCACACGGAAGCTGCATCCATGTGAGTCCATGTGGTGATCTACCTGTATCTATAAAGACCTCCACTAAACAGAGACTTGAGTAATTCAAATGACATTATAGGATGATTAACCATTAACCAATGGCTAATTTGGCCCTGTGCAAATTTGCAGAAGCTTTTCTAGAGCCTACTCAGGTGGCCCTGCATGGTGGAAAAACAGGCATTTCCTCACACCTATTTGTATTCAGGTACCAGAATGAAGTGCCCTAGACTCAGCATTTTGCAATCTTAAACAGCAAGATGATGAACAAAGTACATAGCTGCAATAGCCTAGCAAATATATATAACCCAAGAAAAGAACATAATTTAACCCTACAGAACCTCTTTTGGTCATTATAGCTGGAGGAAGATTTTCACTGTCATGTCTGCTCTCAATTAATCATTTGACATTCTGCAGTCCACTGAGAACAAATTGATAATTGAAGGAAATTCACTTAAAAATATCATACACTCCCAAAAGAGCCTAGCCAAGACCCTAGGAAAATAGTGACCTCTGTTAAGGTTTTTTTGCTATCAGAAACATTTGCATCGTGTTGTAGATTTATTACATATGTCTTACTGTAAGAGTGGCACAAAAAATAAATTTAAAATATAAACCACCTAATCATTTTACTAATAGATACATCGACCTTTAGAAACATTGATCTCATGGAAAGTTCCAGCATCTTTCAGACACAGGAAATATTAAGGCTGGCACAAGGATATTCAGTGTAGCTTTGTGTATAAACTGAATTAGGGTTTTTTTTTAAATCACTTGTCTAGACTGATAGATTAGTATGTAGACATGAATGCATACTAAAGTTGAATAACAGAAGTTTGTTTCTGAGCGATCACAAGACCTATAGGGGTAGCTTATGAAGTAGTAATGATCAGTGCCCAGTGACCTTGGAGTTTAAATGCTTCAGAGCGAAAGCCTGCTGAGATGAGTAGGTGCCAGATGAATTCATACATTAAAAATGCCGTAAAGCAAGAATCATCTACTTAGATGTTTCTTTTTTTGGACTTTGAGCTATGTCCCAGGATGCTCCTTGGACACAACCTTGGCATGGTAAAAAATCCTGTGATTTTATACCTCAAGACCAAGCCAACCCATCTGTCTTCAAAATTTTTTGCTAGCAGTATCCACTTCCTCATTTTTGAATTAACTGGATTTGATTTAAGATACAAAATAAGGATGTTTTTCTCATTTTTCTGCATAAGACCAGTAGCAGTTCCTCACTTCCAATTAAAATAGGCAGTTAGTCCTATGAACAAAGAAATCTGAGAATAATCATTAAAACTCGAAATACAGACATACTCCTCAGTGAAAATGAAAAAGGCTGATAAACATGCAAACACCATGCAATCCTGAAATGCCACCATTTTTAATGCCACTCTTTACAAATTGAAATTCAAGCTTAAACATGAACCTCCCTGAGCACATTTATTAATTAGAAAAGCATTATCCCTGGCTTTGCAGAGAGGGGAAATGTTATATAATTAGCAAATAGTGAAAGCAACAGAAAATTTCTCACTGGCTTCAAGCAGTTACTGCATTGAGCACTCTCCTTATGTGCCGGAGCTCTGCCACAGCAACTCAGCTGGTAGACACCTGAAGTAAAACTTACAGAGTTCTTGACTCTAGTTCAGAAAACTCAGGCAAACTCCTTTGAGAGGTAAATCTCAGGTCTTTCCCTGTAAGTCCCTATGGAATGTTACTCCAGAGAAGTGGAAAAAAGGTGTCACATTTGGGTTTCCATATTATAGAAAGGATTTTTTTCAGAGCCCAGGAATTCATTAATTCTTTGAACAGTACTAGGGTATTCTATCCAGATTACTGAATGGCTTACCATCAATCAGGCCCTTTCATTCCAATGTCACAGGAGAAGCTTACAGGTTTTTATGGTCAAAGTCAGGTATTCCAGGCTGTCTGAGCATTTTGTCATGTTGAAGCAGTTGGCTTTCTAAATAAAGTCAAATAGAAGGGAATGCAGCAGAGAATAAGGAGCTTATCTATGTAAAACAAGCCTAAGTGTGTGAGACTACACAGAAGAGAGAGAAAAATACTGTAGCACAGTGGGAAAAATCCCTGACATAAACAAGAGTATTAGCGGGACATGTTTGCTCTTGACCTGAACACTGAAATGCTTCCAAGCAGGGAAAATGCTTTCATTAGAAATAGGCATTAATCCTAATTCTTCAGAGATGAACTTCAATTGATTTGGAATTCAGATAAGCCTTAAAGCATTCACATATTTGAAGATTATCTAAATTTTTCCATAACTGGGGGTCTCACAGTTGTTGGCTTCCATAAAGCTGAGGTTACTGGTCACACCAGGGGCTCTTGGCCATTCTCTTCTCCAGCACCCTAATCACCCTGTATGCTGGGTGACCATCCCTTCTCCGGGATTTCATGTGTCCCCTAAATCCCACATACTTGCGCTACACAGCCTTATACTCTCTCTGTTTTAGCTATGTAACCCTACAGCTTCTTTCGCACCAGGATTCCTAAATACCTCTTTCTGTTGAGTTTTCAGTAACTCTGTTTACTCTTTTCTTACAAAAGGGCATTTATGCTACTGCTCTGTGCTAAGGCTCTGTGTTGCACCACTTTCTCGTGGCATGTATCCGGCTAGCAGTCTCTGGGAACTGCCCTCTTTCCTGTTCTTCATGGCAGGTTCCCTGCTGCTTCAGAAAACCTAGAGTTTCCCAGCCCCACTTACATCTCAGAGCTCAGCCCCTTTTCATTTCACCTTCTCTTATTTTTTATCTGAGGTAAGTTATTCAGTTTATAAGCTTGAGAATCCCATTGCATGGAAAAGGTTTAACAACAACAGACTGACAACAGTCAGTCAGCACCTGTTGGATGCTCAGCAGTTACCCATCCTCTTTCTCCATTTCCCTCCCACAATCAAGTTTTGATTCTCTGCCTAGGGCGAATCATCTTTCTCAGCTGCTGTTCCAAATCCCTGAGCCTTCACATACATTTTATGAAAAATATTACTATATTGTGGTACTAGGTTGAGGCTGATGATGGAGGGAGGAAGATCTACCTAGCATTGCTTCCACTAGGCTATAGTAGTTTTAAATTAGGTTCACATGGGATTTTAATAGAATTCTATATAAATTCTAGATGCTTCATGATCAGAGATGCAGTAGATACTTTTTTTTACCTTCTCACTGAGTCCACCTGTATCTTAGAATTTATAGAAATAATCTAGTTGTGTGCAAAATGTGTGAATGGAGATTCACAAACACACAAAGTCTAATTTCCGCTCAAACTGGTGTCCCTGCTAGTAGTTACAGAATCCCTGTCTTGGTTATGCATGGGATGTTGAGAGCTGAAAAAAACATCACATGAAGGACAAAGAAAAAAGTCATGTTGGGGTTATAATTTTTCATGCTCATTATTCACTCTAAAAAACAGCTGCCAAAGGTCAGTGTTATAAAAGAGGGAAGCAAAGTAGATAATATGGACAGCTGAAATGTACTATCCCTGAAGACCTGATTTTTCAGAAACTGCCACTTTGCAGAAAAACCTATTGGAAGAAAATAATTATTTTTTAAGTAATTTTCCCATAGGAGAGCAATTTCTTGTGCAGACAAGTGCCAATATAATTAACTCCTTGGGATTATTTCCTTGCAGAACAGCTGACAGCAAAACACAGGACAGCCTACTTGCCCTAGAATACAGATAATTTCTCTTCCAGACATACAAAGCTGCATTGCTTCAGAGAAATATTCACAAATAATGAGAACAAAATAATGAAGTAATATTTTGGTGCACAGATCTTGGAGCAGTATTTAACTTTCCAAGATCTGAATACAACCCACAAGCACTAGATTGCAGCATGGTTTGTCACCACTGGGCACCTTGCACTGACTTTTACGTGCAGGCAAAGTGTGTGTAGAATGTTACCTACATACCAGCCTGCTTTGCTGCAAGGACAAAGGGCACTTTGATCCCAGTGCAGGAGATTACTGTATTACAAATTTTTTTCTCAAAAATCAACTTTGCCTAGAGAGAAGAACTGCATAAAGCAGCCTGAAAGCATGAAAGTCTCCGGATAATATCATCCGTGATCTCTAAGACCTTCATCATAATCCTATTCAAGTTAAGGGGAAAAACTGCTTTTCGTTAGAATACTGTGAAATCAGTAAAAAATGAGTGTCAGCTCCTGAGAAGTGTGAAATCAGGGTTGTTTAGGATATGAGGAAAAGGAACTGCTAAACAGGGCGGTTTCTTTGTCTCTCACCTAGCACAAGGTACGTTAGGGACAATTTATGTGATGCAGCTGAAGAAAACCAGCTATACCTTGCCATCTCCCTCAGATGACTTCTTCCAACTTAGGCTGGGGCTGAGTTCACCCCTGAAGAACCTCTGAAATGTACATTTGTACTTAAAAATGTAAAAATGTAGAAATGTACATGTAACAGTAACATTCCCAGCATAGTAAAGGTTTGGCAACTAGAACCTTAGCCAAATGTTAACAAAAGCTACCAGTCTCTGCTGGCTGCCTTTGCTCCTTCTGGGGTACATGGTGCAAAAGAGGACTCATTTCACTTTTCTGAGACCTTTAGCTTCCCTGGGGGACAGATCTCTACAGGTCTTTTCCGAGTGACTAAGAGGAGATCTCATTGTCTACCTGAAGGTTGGACAAGATGAATCATTAGGAACTCATGGTGGATGGCAGATTGTGTCAGATCCCATCTAAATTGTGTCTCAACAATTTGAGAGGACGTTGCTCCTTTCCAACAAGCAGGGAGACTGACTGGGAATCCAGCACTGCTTGAGCCAGACAACAAACGAACTCCATCACCCACATACTGAGTCTGCATCTGTATGTGGGATGGGATCCTCAGAAAGCACTGAATATGTTGAGAAGAAACATGGGGCAGGTGCAGAGAAAGCACTGGGGCATTATCGTGCACAACCTGAGGGCAAGGTAAAGGAGTTCTCCTAGAACTGGTTGGATTTCTAGGTAAACAAAGGTCATTTGTGTTATTTTGTGAAGGGCTTTCTATGAGTGTAATCTCCCCAGGCAAGGGTCATGTTTGTGTCCGTTACTTATTTTCTTTGCTCTAGTGATCCTGCAGTCCTTCCATTGACTTCAATGGCAGTGCTATTCATGGACTGACTCTAGGATTGGGCTATTTACTAAGCAAATAATCAGAATCAGCAGTTTTGGAGTCATATGGGCACCCAATAAGCAGCCTGTTTTGTTGTTGGATTGGCTATAAAATCCCAAATCCCCTCAGCTCCTGGCTGCTGGCACCAAGGCTCACTAACAGCAAGCAAAATGGCCTTTCAGTCTGCGCTCTTTGTTTTCTTAGCTGGACTGGTATTTTTCTCTGAAGCTGCACCACTGGTGAGTCTCTTTGTATTCAAACTCAATCATTACAAGAATGATAGTCTAGATTTTCTAGATGACTAGCATCCTCCTCATCCATGAAATTCTGTAACCATTAGGCTTTGCCAGAATGCTATTTCTGGGGGTTTTTTAATAGTAGCATCTTCAGAATTCTCCAAACTTTTTATTTTCTTGCCATTTACCCACCTATTTTAAGGTATTATGGATGGGTCAGGGATCTAGGTGGTGTGACCTTTTTTTCTCTTTGCTTTTGTCTGTTCATGACTCACATTCCAAATCCTCAATAAAGAGGCAGCTTCATCAAACAAGTGCTTCTCTAAAGCACCAAAAAATATTTTTGAAGTATGACTAAGGATTCCTTATAGTGTAATGAAGCCTAAGAGAGGGATATTCTTCCAGCCTTAGGATGTCATATGTATTTCTTTGTTGGTTTCCCTAGCTAACACACTTTGTCTGCATTTACATGAATTTACTATTTTCTTATTTGTGATCTCATTATAAAGATATAACACTATAACATTTTTCTAGAGCCATATGCAACTCTAAATATTGATCAAGCAGTCTGTGTGTAATAAAGTTATCAGTATAAAGCTCTAAGATACTCTGCTTAAGAAATAGATGTTTGCAAATTAGCTTTGAATAGCATTTGGCAAAGAACTTACTTTCAAGTGAACGGTAATTCTGCAATTAGAATTCATCTTTTCTTTGGGAGAAGGCTTCTGCAGGCTTGGTGAACAGTTCCTATACAACTTCTCCTCCTTTCCCCAAGGTCTCCCATGGCTCTGTTGATTCCAAATGCCCTCTTATGGTGAAAGTGCTGGATGCAGTCAGAGGAAGTCCTGCATCTGATGTAGCTGTTAAAGTTTTTAAACAGGCTGAAGATGGAAGCTGGCAGGACTTTGCTGCTGGGTAAGTTATGTGGTCTTCTGGAGACATTTTCAAGGCGTCTTGGGCAAACAACTGAGGAGTTAATGGAATGGAGCTCTGATCAAAACAGCAATATGTTTTCTGACACATGTCACGCTATCAGTGTTAACAGCACATGAATTCTGATCTAAAATCCATTAGATTTAAGTGGAACTTAACCACAACTCAAATGCTAATTGCAAAAATATGTTCAGATTCTCATCTTATCTTTGTAAGGGAGTAGTTTTAATACTTAATTTTTCTCCCAACTTCAGTATTACCTTTCCTTTCTTTAGAAAGAAAATAAAAAAGCCTATTTACCAGCATTTTGTAGGTAATCCAGACTAACTTATCTTCATATGCCATGGATATAGAGCTTTATTTGCAGCAGTCACATACAAAATCCTCTCTGTAAGCTTTATCTGCACACATGCAAATAACAAGTGCATTATTCCTCTGCTGCTGTGTACCAAATGTGCTGTTTGGAAGAAACTCCTTGACAAGAAAGTTTTAGAGAGTCCTATTGTAACACGACACAGAGGCAAAATCTCAGCATTTGTTTGTGGCCATTTCTATAGCTCTGAACGTCTTTTGCTAGAATGACAGTCCAATACCTACAAATACCTAGAGTCCTTAGGACATCACAGACAGTAATACCTTCAGTCTGTGAAAAGTGTGTGAGTAACAGAAGAACAGTTTACTAAAATTCAAGTAGCTAAGGTACTCAGACATTTAACTTTCAGTGCAACAGCTTGTTGAATCAGATTTTTAAATAACTCAAGAGAAGCCTCCAGTAGCAGCAGAATATTCAAGCACTGAATGATAAGCATATGAATGGACAGGGGTCAACAGTACATGTAATTGTCTTTCACTAGGATTTTCTATAGCAGGATTTACATCAAATCTGCAGAAAAAAAAAAAGCAACCAAAACTCTAGAGGAGAAGACTGTAAGGAGAGATACTTTTCTCTCCATCTGAATGGTTGCTTTTTATATAATGAAAAACAAAAACCACTTTTCCCCATTGAAAAGTAGCAAAAAGTTTACAAGATTGAAAGAGAAACAAACAACTCCACTCCCAAATGCTGAGTGTTAACGTAGGAACAAACGCCTCTTAAAATCAGTTTATTTACTTTAATGAACAGAGAAACTCCATGAAAAATAATACATTTTTTTAAGGAAAGCAGAAACAAAGATAACATCTTATCCCTAGTGAGTATTTCTTTCATTATTAGGAAACCAAATTATTTCAAATGTTTCATCAAGTGCTGTTCAACATCTAATACAAAATACATTTTACAGATGAATAAGATAGATGTAATGTCGTTGTGAAATCCTCTTTACTTTTGGGGCATAACAGTGTTTTCTTGTTTAGTTCGCAATGCTGCTTCCAACAAGCCCAAGGAGACAAATCCTGTAATTGTTAGGCAACTTCTGTTGACATTTTAGGTTGGTACACTCAAGGAAATCAAATCACTTCTTCTTAAATATAAATTGAGAAGATTAACCCTAGGCAAGTGAGAACTATTTTGCTGGGGGATGGCAGTGAAGGAACATTAAATCACAATTTTTATTGCAGGTAAAGATTTTGACCTTTTCCTTGACTTGCATCTTAACCAAGGCTGCTTTCCTTTCAAGTGATAACACTGACTTTAGCTGATGACTCATTTGAACCAGGTTTTCATATGTGATTACAATTTTATTCTTTTGGGGAAGCCAGAATTTCCCTGTGTTAGAACAGCTGAAAATGCGAATGCAGTCCAGGAACACAATGTGTAAATACTCCTGTCAGGTGCATAGTATTTTGAAGCTACAAGTACCTAGCAGATACATATGGGAAAGTTACATTTTGTACAAATGTCTGTTGTAGCTATTTTTTTACCATTTTGTTTGCTTGTTTTCGCTTTGCAAGCACATTTTATGGAATTAAGAAAATGTACCTAGCAACTGCTGAATTTGTGTAATGGTATTTAACGGGCAGTGGAGGAGTTAGAATAGTAGCAGACAACTTCATTAAGAGGCTTATTTCAAAATGATTGTAGCTAAAAATATGCAAGAAGAGATAACTTGAGCTGAGACACATACTGAAGAAGGGTTTAGGGCACAGAACACATGATTTGGATTCTATATGAGCTCCTCCCGTGACTAGCTTTGACCTTCTCGCTCCTCACAATTTTCCGGAAATCTAGGTCTTGTCATGTGGTTCAAGAGTTGCAGGCACCAAACAGTTTTCATGTGACCTAGGTTACAAGTCATGAAAAAGACTTCTGTGTATTTGGAGTAATTCCCCAATCCTCCTTTTTTTTTTTAACTCAAAAATAAGAGTTCATGTTCCTGGGATATTTCCTCATCAGTCTGCACCCGAGAGCACAGTTTATCTCAATGCAGTATGTGTCCTAAGAGTTCTTAAACATCATTGTACAGACAGTGTAGATTCAACCTGGCCACCATATACAGCTAAGGTCCCGATGGTCAAAAAGAGGATCAGGATTGCAGTCTAGGCTGGCACTGGAGTAACTCACCCGGAAAAGCACAGCTTTTTTAACTTAACTGTCCATCTTATAGCAGATGCTGGCAGTCCAAGTCCTGTTAAGAATAAGAAACCATGTTATGTTTACGCCCCCACTCAGACGGAAATACAAGTGCTGTTCACAAGCAATCACAGCATTTTGCTACCAGTGCTGAATGCTGAGCATCCTCTGCCTTGTGCTAATCCCCTCCAGGCTCTGAATCACACACTGTCCTGTTGGCTGTTAGTGCAGCAGTAATGCTGAAAGGTTTCCTTGTGAGACCACTTGCTTTGAATGGCTACCACTTAATAATTAAAATAAAGAAAGTGCCATTAACTTCTGGTAGTGGGCATGCCTTTTCAAGTGAGCTCTTGTTTCCAGTTTCGCAGCTGTTCTGGATGGTTAACATCTGCCACTCTGGGGCAGCACTCCTTAGGGAAAGAACCATTCCAGCTGCATCCGCACTTTCCTCAAACGAAAACTCATTTGTTTGTCTGAACAAAGGTTTTGAGGCAGGCACCACTTTTCCTTTTAATTGTCTTCTGTCTAGACTATCCAACTTAAAAGCAGAAGTACGTGGATCGCTAAACTTCTTCTCTTCCGCACGATCTCAGTAATTGTTTCACAGCTTTAAGGACACTCACAAACAAATTCTCTCTCCTTTTATTAAAGCAATATAGATTAAACCAGGAATTACTAATTAAACTAAAAGAAAACAGATGCATACACTTTACAAATTGACTGTGATACATGTTTCAAATAGGACTTGGATTCTCTGCAGGTTTGGTCTGTCCTGGGTACAGTTGATTACACTTGTACTGGACCAGTGAGATTTTGTCAGTCTTGACAAATAAAAAAAATGAAAATTAGCATGGCGTTTTCAATCCTGTTACCTCTTAATTTAAGCAAAAGCTCTGTCATTCAGTCTTTTTTATTTACCACCATTAACCAAAGACAACAAATACGGTGAAGGAGGAGAAAGAGACTGGGAAAGAAAAGCCCAACAGCACAACTGATTCTGTCTCAGATAAGCAGCACGTTATTGCTTTCTCCACTTCCTCTCCTCCCCCTCAAGTTAGTTTTCTGCCTAGGCAATTACTCCTAACCATGAGACAGGAACGTTCCACTAGTTCTTCCAGTCAAGGCTTTCTTCATTTTTCCTTCAACTACATCATGTGCTTATGAAGTGCTATAAATATCAAATAAACATTTTCAGCAGAAAAAGACCCAAAGAAAACGAACCAAACAAAAAAGGTTAAAAAATCAGAAATTAAACAAAAGGAGGGAAAAGAGATAAATGGGATTTAGGAGCTAAGTAGGTAAATATTTAAATAGCTGTCATACAAAGTTTGAAAAGCTTCGTTTTAAACCAAATAGGGTGCAATGCCAGCTATACTTCCTTCTTGCTGCTGGAGTTTCTTCATCTACAGTTTTTTGTTATGAGCTGAGCACATAATCTCTGAGCTGGGAAATCCTATTGCTCATTTATATGGTACCCAGTGGAAGAGGCCCCTGATCTTTGACCAAGGCATTGTAATTCAAATTATTAAAATCTTGTGGTGCTAAATTGCTTTTCCAAGACATTACCAGTCAGGGTCACATAAAATCACACCAGTGTATAGGAATAAACCCCAGAGCCTCAGTGCTAATAACTAGATAACAAAATAATTTTCCAATAAAATTTCTCTTCTCTCCTTAGTTTTGTTTTGAGATTTTGCATCTTGCCTGTCATCATGACAGTCCTTCTCCTAAGACAGCAACCTCTGGTTCCAGAGGGCATGTGGTACAAGTTAAACATGATACTAAAAGAGGGACCTTAAACCAGCCAGCTTTGATTTGCAATGTATATGGGTATGTATATTGCAATGTATACGACAGACTCTGCAGTATGGAAACATACACTACATAGAGAGAAGGAACTATTTCAGATGATTAGAAACTGCTCAGTGTAGAATTTTTCACCCCTGCTATTTAATATTCCACACTGACTGTTTCTGTTTAGCATCTAAATTCGGTATAAAATACTTATATAGATTTTTAATCGTTACAGGAAAACCACTGAGTATGGGGAGATTCATGAGCTCACAACAGAAGAACAGTTTGTAGAGGGAAAATACATGGTGAAGTTTGATACCAGCTCTTACTGGAAGGCACTTGGGCTTTCTGCGTTCCATGAATACGCTGATGTAAGTAGTGGCAAATATCCTTAATAACCTGTACACACTGCCCGTGTAGCAGCATCAGCTGGGAAGAACAAACACAGCCCTTTAATATCGAAGGAGCAGCATCACTCAGTGAAGTGGTTCACTGCCACACAACGCTGGGCAAATAAAGGCAGTAAATAGCCAGCTAAGCCAAAGGAAAGAGCCAACTTCTCTGCAAATGCTGGCACATCTCTTCCAAAGTGTAGCTGTGCCTATTCACCCACTCATACATGTAGGGAATCTAGTTCGAAAAGAGCTACTTTATTCAAAAGTAGACAGTGTTTATAAAAACAAACAAGAAAAATAAAAACGTACTGAGAAGAAGAGACTGCTTTTCCTGTTGCTGAAAGAATGGAGAGATTTGGAAACCCTATAGGAAATAGGGTTTATAGGAAATTTATTTATAGGAAATAAGCTATGCTTGAATCAGAGGTATTTGCCCCATATCAGTCACATGAAAATCCCTGAATTCTAATATGACATGTAATTACATGAAAAAAACGATTCTTTCTGGTGTGCCATTTTTAAAATTATGTTCAGTACCAAAATACGCAATTAAAATAAAAGAAGGTATAAAAATGTAAAGAAATAACCACAGTGGGAAAGTTGACTATTTCAGTGATACTCAAATTTCATAATCAGGCCAACAATATAATCATGTCCTGTCTCTCCCTTTGCTTTCAGCCCTACGCTGATTTATTGTGTGCTCTATTCTACTACATTTACTTAGCACATCCAAAAATCTGTTTAAATTCTTCAGGTTTAATCTGTCATTAAAGTTTCCCTGATTTAGTTAGTCTGAAACAGCTACAGGTAGTGTTGCAGACCATTTTAAACCACAAGTTCATGGAGCACTGTGGAAGACTAAACCAAATGACTGAGTCCCAGATCCATAAAAGTCTGAGGTACAGTTTTGGTGATTTGGGTCAAAAAGCCCCTCAAAAATATTCCCTAACCATTTGGATGTCTGAAAGTTGTAAGGGCTACACCTCAAAAGGTGCGTAAAAGTGCCAGACTGAGACTGTTCCAACTAGGTTGAAGAAGATTTTCCTTGACATGATAGCCTACAGATCAACAAGGTAGCCTGGGAAGTGGGTAGAATTCAGTGACTGACTGTGTACAAGGTAACTGAAGCCTACAGTCCTCATGTCCCAGCAGCTTAGACTTTGGTCGTAGGAGAGAACTCTCTAGTCCACTTAAAGAAAGTGCATCATGGTTTAGAAAATAGATCAAATAGTAAGCTAAAGAAAGCTGGAGCTTAACCCAGGTGACAACACTTTCCTGGGAATTGGGTGTCCCAAGTCCCATTCAACTGATTTGGAGAGCAGCAGATTTGAATTGTCTTACGGCAAGGGTCTCTCCTTGTTCTGGCAAGTCTAGCCACTCAGTTCTTAATGCAAAAACTGACCCACCACCAGTGGTGTTAAAAACAGGAGGGGGCACTGAAGTACAGAAAGCAGCTTTGGGTTCCAACTGCCTGGCTTGTTTGGACACCTCACACAGGGCTTGTATTTAAATTCACCAGGTGGAATTTCACCTGTCTTTCTTATTGGTCATTTGAGATACCTCCCTCATGCCCTCCCCTTCCACATCACAAAGCAGTTTGCCTGGCTCAGGTGTGGGTACCTCCATCCAGCTTCACCACAGCTGAGGCTCTTTGTGGACCTCAGTCCAAATCTCACAAATATCTCAGTCCTTGGCAAGCATCACAAAGTAATGGGAAGCATTACCCTTCAGAAGGGTAAAAGCACTGAAGAAAACCAGAAAAATGCTCTGCAGACGAAGTGGGGTGTGCTTCTTAGTTGTTAATGAGGTAGCTTTGACTGTATGTTGTTGATCATGACCACAAGTTTTCTCTTTTCCAGGTGGTGTTCACTGCTAATGATTCCGGTCACCGCCACTACACCATTGCCGCTCTCCTCAGCCCTTTCTCCTACTCAACCACTGCTGTTGTCACTGATCCCAAGGAATAAACGTGTTTATTTTCATGTTTGTTTCACAAACACTTTCCTCTAGAACTATCATAGGCTTTTAGGAGGAAGGTTTTCCTACTGCTAATGCATAACTTTTTGCTACATTAGTTGTTTTTTTTCCATTTTGTAACCTGGCAAACTTCCAACAAGTAATAAAATATTACTTCTTTAAAACAATTTTGACTCCATTAGTGAAATTTTATTGTTTTCTAAAGTGTTATGATTTGCATTGAAGTGCAAAGGACATCTGAAAAACATGTGTGGGATGACATTTGATTTAGTTTTGTTATCTTCCTCCACTACCTTAAAGAAGTCTCACCAAATACATTCGCTCAAAACAGGAAATTCATATAGTTGTGTTACCATAAAAAATTACCAAATAAATGTACTCAAAATAAGAAAGTCATCTGTGCTTCTCCAAGTTTAACACAGAAAAGATGGTCCCACTATCAGCCAGGTCACAGGGTGAACTGGTGAAATTCTGAATAGTATATCCAGAGAGCTCAAAGAGTTAAAATCTGTGTACCTTTACTTAAAACTTCAGTCAAACCTCAACACTTTGATGTTTCAAGAGGAAAGTGTGCTGCTCAATCAATCTAGGAAGTACTGAAGTAATTTCAATTAGCACTTTTTGGAACATCTTTGATATTAAAGTAATTATTTGACATCATGCAGCTAGCTACCCTACACAGGTGCATTCAAGCTAAATCTCTAATAAGTCAAATCTGTAGCCATCATTAAAAAGAAGTCCTAAAATAGAATCATCATCTTAATATTCTCTTCATGTTTTTAGAAGTAGGAAAAGGTAAGCTGTAGAGTAACTGTGATTCAAATAAAGTTGCTGATAAACCGACTAAAGACTTTGAGGGCTTTAGCAGTGATTTCTGTAAACCCATGGCCTATTGTATTTAAAATATCCTGAAGCAGAGGAATTGATTTTTAACTGGATTACATAAATTACAGATAAAGAAACTGAAATCATGCCAGTCAGAAACCTTCAGCACTCATTTGCCACTGACCTTGGAGTTTGTACCCAGAGCCTGCTGGGATGACGGCATAGCAAGTGAATTCACAAGTTACAAAAGCTTGCCTTTAACATTTCACTATTTGGTTACTTTTTCATGAATTTCTAGATGCTACCATAGTTACACAACTCTTGTGAGCAGCACAAACAGTTTCAAAACAGCACCCATCATAAAGTATGAAGATTTCATGGGATCCTGCTGTTCCTGGAGCTTGAAAACCAGTAGGTTTCATTTGAAGTGTGTTATGCTAAGCCCTCAAAACAGGACATAAATTTACTCATATAGATACACTCAGCAAAAAACAAAAGAGAAAAAAAACCCAAAAAAACCCAAAAAACAACAACAACAAACCCCCCCCCCACTACTCTTGTAGTCATCTATCTGATGAGAGGATAAACCTAGTAAAAGAGTGTATGTACATATGCCTAAGAAAAGATCAGAAAGACCAAGCTTCACTTCAAGAAGCAACATTTCCCTAAAATGAACCAGATGCTTCTGGTAGGGGTTGACTTGCAGTTGTACGGGGAAAGTCCTGAGCTTGTACTTAATCTAAGGGAGTAGTGATACAACTTAAAATATTATTTAACTGTGCTTCAGAAGTGGTTGTTGTAGGTATCTTGATGTCACGCTGAAAACTAAAAGCAATATATTTTTCTTCCTAGGGAATGCATAAGATAACTAAATAGACCACAGATTATCCACCTACCTTTTATTAGAGGTGGGAAGGAGCTCAACACAGAGAGAAATCTCTTAATATATAAGCATGGGTGACTCAATTAAACCAAGCCATAATCACAGAGAATTTCTCACTGAAATTGCTGAGTTGACATAAAATTTTTATTTCTCTCAATCGCATGAGGTCAATACAGCACTATTCCTCAATAAAAAGAGAAAAATAAAACAGAATAGACACTGTTTCCAAGAAAATGGACACTGTAGTTGAACTAGGCAATGTTCACAATATTTCCACAGAGAAGGATAGAAAAGACTTATTTTCACAGACAAGGTTCATGTTTGTATGGGTTACTTATTTTCTCATTGTTTACTAAGTAAACAGTATGAATCTGCATGTTGAAAGTCATAGGGGTTTTCTGATAAGTAGCTTCATTTCAGAGGCCTTGATATAAAAATCACAGCTCCCATCAGTTTCTGCTTGCTGACACAGACTTCCTAGTGGTAGGCAAAATGGCTTTTCATTCTGTATTTCTGGTTTTCTTAGCTGGCCTGGCACTTTGCTCCGAAGCTGCACCATCGGTAAGTTCTCAGGATTGAAGTCCTTCTACTGATGTAGTCCCAATGTCTTTTTTTCCTTTTATTATTTTTTAATTAGTGTGAGCAAAAAAAAAAATAGAGTATTCTATTTTGTTTTGATTATTTTGATTTTACAGTGTGTACTGACTGTAGTTCGCTGCTGCTGCTCTTTTCTGGTCCTTCTTTCTCCTTCTCTAGTGATTAGTGAGAGGACTTTATGGGTAGAGAAGCAGCACTTGTCATTAGGCACAGAAACTTCATGAAAAACATGAGATGAGAAAGGAAAAACTACCATATGCACTAGACAAAAAACCTTGAGCGTTCATAACATAATGAACAAGCTGTGTCACGATGAATTTCATCTCCTGTTGCAAAATCCATGCTGGAAAAAGGCCTTCTCTAGACTTCTGCCTTGCTGCTTTATCCATTACAGCTTAATCCCATGTAAGCAAAGAACAGAGCCAAAGTCAGGATCCTTCTTCCAAAGGGCTCATTTATCCCAGGAAAGCAAGCTAAAGACACAGATGCTTCAGCCTGAAATTCTCCTACAACAGCCTTGTCTCTCTCTCCTCAACTACTCATTTTTCCTCTCAAATCTGATCTTTGGGAAAATAATATCTGACTAACCTTGCTGAGGAATAAGACTGTCATTGATCTCCCAAGGTGTAAAAGTCATGAAAAATCAGCGGTGGCCTTCTTGCAAGGCCTCACAAGTAACACTAGTGAGGAGCCCCTGCATTCCAGAAAGGGAGCATGAGGAATCTGGGCATACAGGCAGTACGGATACATGCTGGTACATTGGTATGATACCAGACACGGTTCCTGACCCATGGAACATGCCAGACTGTAAGACGGCATGAAGGAGAGGGCTCTTAGTTTTTAACCATCTACATCACGATTCATTTTACAATGGTTAAATGGATATTAGTGACTGCTATTTTGAGATCATCCCTGATTAGCACCTTCTACAAAGCTCTGTTTTCTGGCTCTTCATCTGCAGAATTAGGTAAGGTCAAAGCCCTGATTCAACTCTATTTTTGGAAAGGTAAAACATCAGACCATAATCACTACTTGTGATGAATATGTTGGGATGAATCTATAGCTATCCTGTATTTGAAGGAAGGCTTTTCTCTCCTGTCCTTGTGTAGCTGCCAGGGTTGACAAATCTCATTTAACACGCTGTTAGAAGAGAGTCTGTATGTGGTGCTTATCACGTTTACAGCAGAACTGTAACTCTCTGGCAACAGAGATAACTCTATGGGAACAAGGTATCAGAGTCTCTCAAATGCAGGAAGCTGTGCTCAAATTGCCAGTCCAAAATACAGAGGAAGAGTTGGCAGATTTTTAAACATTCCTACTACCTTTGAGGATGTAATTATTTCCTGTTGAGGCCACAGTTTAGCCACAACTTCGTGCTGAAGATGATACATAGCTAAGCCATGCCAAATAAAAAAAAAACGTGGTCTCCCAGCTGCAGTGCCTCCCTGGTGTACATGGCTACATGCCCAACAGCTCCTGAACTCTTCCTTCCTGGCCCAACCACATCCATCCCCCAGAAAGCTTCAGATTATGATTCTTCAGTACACAGAAATCTTCTCATGGAAAATATAGTCTCTACTGTAGATCTAAAGAGTAATATTCCTTACTGCTTTATGAGGTACTCTTACTTACCCTTCTTGCAACTTAAAAATTCTCTCTACCTATTGAAGGACCCTCTTGACGCCAAGCATCCTCTTTTCGTAAAAGTTGTGGATTCAGTCCGAGGAAGTCCAGCTCCAAATGTTCCAGTTAAGTTATATAAAGAAGCTGCAGATGGATCTTGGGCACTGTTAAATTCAAAGTAAGTCACACTAAAATAATGAGTGAAAGATGGGAAAGGCAGTGGGAAGAGGCCAAACAGTTGAAAGACCAGTTTGACATCCTCTAACGTGAGATGTCTTTTTTGCTCAGACGAAAGATACCATACAATTGAATTAACTTGCTGCAGACAGTCTTTTAAATGTACTACAGTTTCAACTACCAAAATGGTTTTATAATGCTTTATAATTCCTATAAACACAAGAAAGTATTTTAAGCTATCCTTCAATTCAGCCATCGCTTCTCTCTAATTTCATTGCAAAGGTCTCTATTACCTTTTAGTACCCAGCAATGAACTGCTGCATTGTTACCAGAAGAATCAAACAGACTCTTACATTTTGAAACCAAGACTCTGGTTGAGAATCTTACCTTTACTGGCCATTTCTCACCTTTCTAAACGGATTTTCATTTCTTACAACACCACGACTTTTACAAGAAACTGTTTTGAACATATACCACAACATATTTGATAGCCTTCTTTACTTCAAGGTAAAGGACTTATCGAAAAGGAGAAAATTTGGGGATAAAGCTTTCTCACCTCCTCCCCCACAGAGTAGCAATCACACCTCAAATAACAAAAAGAGTCTCCAGATATTTAAATATTGCCATGACTTTTAAAAAAGGTAATTGTAGAATTTCAAATGTAGATGAATTTTTTTTTATTGCCCTCTATTTTAGTATATGTTAACACCTAATAAAAATAAAAAGCAATTTTTACTTAAGGTATAGTCTGAAATGAAATTGGAAAAATTCTTAGGGGATACACAGAATGAGCATTCTTTATTCAACAAGCAATATTCCACTCTCACACTTAGCTCCTCATGACAGTTGCAAAGTCTCACCTGAGACCTTTCCAGGTATGTTAACAGTCTATTCCACCTAAAAAAAAAAGTGAGGAAGGGCTCCCAAGGGCTAAAGCAGGCATAGCCCATAAAGTTCAACAGTGAAATCCCAGACTCAGACGCATTTCTAGAAATTCCAGTAGAAACTGTTCTCTTTGATGTCATGGAGCAGTGGGCTGGCATAAGCAACACTGCTCTCATATGTGTCCTTGAAAAACATAGCTACAGTGAAGGCCACACATTATTGTACAATGTGGGGAAAACAATCTATTCATGTTGTGCTACTTAAATTGCCTCACACTCTGAAGTGAGAAGACAATTTCACACATATTCTGTCACTGGAAATGTGTGAAATTTTCCAGGAAGAGTGTTCAGTTTACTCATCTTCATTTCTAAGCTTAGAGACTCTGTATAAAGATACTCATTTAAACAGCTGGATGTTAACTGAAGCCTTAAAAACACATTTAACATTTGAAACAAGGAGGAAAGTAACCTCAAGGTAAGGTAAGCAAAAGTCATGCTAACACTAAATCAACCTCCCCAGCCTTGATAATTTGTAAATAATTGAATGCTAGCAAGAGATCCTGCAATATTCTCAACTGAAGATGTGTTTGGTAATATCTGAAAAAGCTTATTAGAGAAGTGACCAGTTATCTAGCAATGATCAATCTATGACAAAGAAAAATACAGACAGTTGAATGAATATAAAACTTATGATAACTGACTACAGAGCATCTTGTAAGATATGAATGGTGTGCTATACTTTATTTTCTAAGCTATATGAAAAAACAAATCCTAAGTAATGCACTGGACAATGACATTATTTTTCTCTGCATGCAATTTGAGTAAAATATGTTCAGAAAAAAATTGGCAGCTAGAACACAAGACAGTGGTTTAGATACCAAAATCAGGCACTGGCAGCTCTGTTATTTGCAGATAATCTACCCAATAAAAAATCCTAGTACTATAAAACAAATTTCACAGAAAGATGTTTCAAAAAAGGGACATATTTGAGAGACAGCATTCAATATTGCTTCTGGAGCCCTAAATGGGTTGGTGTTCAAAGCTGTATGGTTGCAAACCAGTACCAGGGCTTTAGATAACACTGATAGTATCTTCAAATCAAACAAAACCGCCTGTTTGTTCAGGCCAATACAAACCACAAGGAATTCCATGAGGCTACACTGCTAGCTGACCTATGGTCATTTCAAATAGCAGATCTCAAATTTCTAATAGCCAACTGTAAAAAATATTTACACTGATGAAACAACTCAATACATTTAAATAAGAAAGAAAATCATGGAAAAATCAAGACAGTTGATCCTACTTAGTTGCACAGTGAGTGCATCATAGAGCTTCCACATTGCTTACAGCAGTGGTGAAGTTTTCCCTCTGAGTGGGTTCATTTAATTAACTCCAAGACTCTGCCAAGACTCTATGAACAATAATGCCAGTTTTTGGCTCGCCCCCAAACCATGCAGAGTTAGTGAGGTGGCAGGCAGCCATCTGCTGTGGTCACTGCGGAAGTAGCGAGTGCCAAGATAAGCTCTGAAGCATCCGTAATACAGATGGACGTAAGCCATTCCAGATCAATAGAAGTATTCATCATATTACTTAAGCCACAAGTCACTCAAGTTCAGTTGCTAAAAACTGCATCTTTCTCAGGCTTTTAGCCAAACTATAGAAGTGTGTTCTTTTACCATTACACAGACAAACCAATGACAAAGGAATGCTCCCGGAGCTTACAACTAAAGAACAATTTGTAGCAGGATTATACAAGCTTGAGCTTGATACAGCCTCTTACTGGAAGAGTATGGGCCTGAATCCCTTCCACCACCATGCTGATGTGAGTATTCATTTTATCCTCTACTTCAGTTGCAAAGAATAAAGATACTTTATATGTGTAGGCTCCAGTTACTAACTGCATATGTTGAACTTTATTTTCACTTTAAAATATTTTCGCATTAACACTTTAAATCCACAGTCTCAAAGCTTTGTAGCAACATAGTCATGACAGAACCTAGTTACTAGCTTCCTCATAACTCCCAAAGCTCCTAGATGTGTTACTTATGTGGAGAGGTTTTCCATCCCTCTACCTCTACTTAAGCCCATGATGGTTTCTGTGTTTATTCTAAGTGTTTGAGGGACAACAAGTGAAGTACTCTTTGAAGTCTCCTGGGAAAAGCATTTATCTGCCTTTTGGAGCCAGTATTTGTATGGCTACAGATAGAGTTCATAATTTAGACTTTTAAAGACAACAAAAGTATGTACTGTGTTCTGGATGCTTGGAGCCCCAGTTTACAACAGAAAAAAAAGCTACAACATGCCTCTTTAATTTGCATGGGACAAATAAACTGGTTAGAGGAAGGTGTTCCAAACCAGGTACCAAGTGAGGAAGGATTTGGGACTCCCTGGGGACGGTCTCCTTCCCCTCAAGAGCATCAGTGCTTTCCTATGACCTTTCAGTAGCAGCAGTTCTATATTAGTTGTTTGTTGGACTGTGACAGATCTGCTCAGCTGTTCCTTATCTCCTTGGAGAAAAGGTGGCAAACACCTGGATTAAATTTTCTCCCTGCCTTCCAGAAACAAATGAAAGATGGCATTCTTATACTAGACAATAATGAAGATTAATGCTGGATAGCCTTGCCTTCTGTGAGAACCGAAATAAAAAAGGGAAGATGAAAGACTTACAGCATGCAAGTAAATTGATTGTATATCAAGATAATGTTTGACTGGAAATCAATTTAATCTACACTGCAAGAGCCTTCTTTGTTCAAAATAAGCCTCCGTAGGGAACACGCTTTGCTCAGTTCACTGGTTGTTCCATATGCATCTTTTTTATTAATGTTGAAAGGAGCACAAGCTGTGCATCACAGAATGCTATTAAACTCTCTGTTTTGAAAGTTGACACCTCTCATTTCACAACGTAAAATAATGTACTATGTGGAGTGAGAAATCAAAGGACAAGATGTGCTGGTCAGGGTGATGTTAATAGGGCTCTGGTAAACCATTCATATGTAAGGTTATTATGCTGTGGCCAGATAACTAATGCAGTCCTTCTCTAACTCTTAGATTTTGAAGCAGAGCTAAAGAAACTCATTGTTTTATACTCTGGCCTAATGATAGTTAGCATAGCATTATTTAATTCTGTTCCTTGAAGTACAGAACATGATAAGAGCAACAAAAACATTCCAACACTTGAAGAAATGGGCTCGCTTCGTTGTTTTTTTTTCTAATAAAGACAATCAATGGGGTTCGTACTAGACCTTCATAAGGGAGGAATAAGGAAATAACAAAAAAATCTTGTTGCCATTTATGAGTACCAACAAGGAAATGCCAATTTGGATAATAAATAAATTGTATAAAGTCTTAAATAATGTGGTATTTATACTTGTAACAAATTATATTTAACCAGTGGAAAAACTGTGTGTTACAGGCAGTCACAGTTCAGAGTGAGAATATTTCTGAAATTTCATGTGAAGTTACATAAAATGATGATAATGATTTCATCTGGGCTTTTATCTAGAGATCCCTTCTCATTTGTCTCGTATTTTTCTTTTTCCAGGTGGTTTTCCCAGCTAATGATGCTGGTAATCGGCATTACAGAATTGCTGTTGTCCTTAGTCCCTTCTCTTACTCAACTACAGCCGTGGTTAGTGAGCCAGTGGAATAGAAGCTGACATTGAGCATGAAAATTCAGTTGTGTGAATTAAAAATTTCCATAAATGATAAGAACTTGGTATCTGACCGTATCAACAGCTTTAGATTTCACAGTAAATTTTTGCGGACCGGTAAAACCTTATAAAAGGAAGGCCTTGTCACCCTTGTAAAATCATGGTTCACTTCTGTTACTTCGGCTAAGTAGAAAAGGATTCTGGGTAACAACTCAGCTGGAATAGAGGCGGAAAACAAGTTACATAACCTCAGAAAACAAGTTGTATAACCATCACGTGTTCACATCATGGTTTATGGTGGTTGGTTGAATTACGGTCGTTGTGCTTTAATGGAATGTTACTGATAAAAGCCTAATTGCTTAAAAAGGCCTGGTTTTTGGAATAAACGAGCTCCCTTTTGCACCTGCCTGAGGACTCTGCATCACTTCTTACTGCAACAGTAAATCACTAAGTTTTTTACTCACTTTGTTAACTTTAGGAAGAACATGTATTGACTTTGTTTTCAAATACTCTTCCGAATAAAAGTATTCTGCATTTCTGTATTGTCATACCTTCTGAGTAAAAGTTTAGGGTTTGAAAAAAACATACTAACCTTAGGAAAAAACATATTGAAATTCCATTACGGGAACTCTGAGAATAAACCAAAGTCTTCCATGAAATTGATAAACTAAATTTCTTCTCACAAAAGAAATAAACAAAACACGTCTGTGAAAGGTGTATCATGAAAAGTAAGCACACAGAAAATACAATCCACCACTACTATCTCCTACGTTTTATTAATGAAGCCCACAACAGATGAAGTCACATGGGACTGCCTACTCAAGGCCCCACATAATTATCAGATAAACTCACCTCTCAATTCTGATTTTGGAGACATAGAAGTGAAAGCAGGTAAAGGTGACAGCACGGTAGAACAGCATTTAAAGATGCTAAGCAGGCTACACATACTTAAATATCCCCCTTTCCTGTTTTCCAATAAATCATAACTGGTGACACTTTCAAGGACAGACCAGAAGCTTTTGTTTCAGAAAAGTATGTCACTCAAACATACCTGAAGAAGCTTATGCAGCTATTTGCAGAAAATTCTGCAAATTAATTTGTCACCAGCTAAAGTACTCCCCAGAATTTCTTGCATACCTCAAACCATCAGACACTTTCATAATTGCTGTAAAATGCAAATAAAAATAAGGATAACTGATGAATCCTGAGAAAATCAGTTTCCTATTTAATGCCGGGAGAAATACGGATGAATCCTTCTATTCCCATTCTAGTAATCCCTATATAGGGAAGAACCATTAGGACATTCAACAGAATAGTAACCCTGTCTTGGAAAAGTTTGCAAAGAGGTTGAGTCACTTAGCCTAATAAAACCAAAAGCTGAAAGCCTATAAATACAAAGAAAGGGAAAACGCCCTGCTAGCCTAAGGCTTGATCCCATCACAGCCTAACCTGATGTATTTGGACAGGTGTGTTGTTTCCTTTTGCTGTTACTTCGGGGTACTGAGCACTAGAAAAATGAGCATTCTGTCTAGAAACAAAACACAAAGATGATATCTTTTCCACAAAATCTCAGAATAAACAAACCAACACAATCTTTAGAACATTGTATTTCATAAAAGACAATGATAAAAAAGTACAAACATCTCCATGAACAACAAAAAAACCCAAAACTATGATAGTACACAGGAAATTCCCAGCATTTGTTTCAGTGCATTTTTCATTAAGCCTATCTTACATATCTCTACAAATAAAATAATCTTAAGTACACTTCCGCTTGCTGATATGCAATGGATCCTTTTAATTTTTTTTAACAGCTGGCTCATTAGTAACCCACTACAACACAGTCATTAGTAAACATAACGATAGAAAAATAGAGGGCCAAGATCCAAGAAAAAGGACATTTTGCACTTGCTTTTCAGTACACTGCCTAGTTGCAAAATGGACTTTATATTTTATGTTCTCCTACTTAAATCTGAAATATAGAAAATGGGCTTGAGAGTATCTTAGCATATTAACCAGATTTTACTCTTAATATTTCTGTAATGTTTTTACTTGGTAATTTGCAAGACCTTCAGAATCTTGTAAAATACTCCCTTCTTCTTCTCCCTCCATTTTCACTCCTTGAAGACGTCCTTTATTTGCCTTGTCAGCAATGCAAAAGCCAATGCGATCTCTGTACATGTTATGAGAACCGTGAGATTATCAAAAGGAATGTGCACAACTCTTAGTTCTGCATCGTATTTATTTTGTTTGAAGGCACTGTCTATGTTAAAATTCACTACAGAAGAGTACTGAGTTCAAGCAGGTAGTATACAAACACCCTTTTGATGTAATTTAAGATGGCAACTTCTAAAACTTCCCAACAAAGTGATAAAAGGTATTTAGAGAAGAGTGTTGGTCAACAATTAATAATTTAACATCCATCATTTTGGGTCACCAAAATGTAAACTTTTTAAGAACTCAGCTATATGTCACAACCCATTCACATACTGGTTTAAATCACATTTTTCTAGGACCATACATGATCAATCACTTAAAGCTGTAAAGTTATATTAGTTCAGCCACAGCATATGTGTAATACACTATGTATATATGTAAGTATATATACATATATATGCATTTGATTTTTTTTTTTTAATTGCACATCAATTCCACAGAATGCCTAAGAAATGGGCACAAAAGCATGCTTCAGAAAACAGTACAGACCTACGGTACCAAAGGGTGTTTCATAATCGTAGGTGTGAAATTGTAGGTGAACTTGTACTGAAAACCAGAAATCACTTCAAAATTACATGAGGGACTGAAAAATTTATTCAACTGTTCTCAAAGAACTGTATTAGTCTGCTATGAAATAAGAATATCTTTATTTTGAAGATATAATTCATTTTTCATACAGTGTATTATCTCCCCTTTCTTCATATACTTCCGAATGTTCTATACACTCAGTTATAGGAAAATCTATCAGGAGGTGATCAAGCCACCTAAGCATGCTTGTGAAGGATGTTTTCTTCACTTTATGCTTTTAATTATTTCCACTGTATTACATCATTCCTAAAGCATATTAGATTAACTGGTAGATTTTAAGGTAATTCCAGTATGGTATAAAATATCTCTTACAATTGTTCTCAACTACTTAAATAATAATATTTCTACTAAGTATTTGAGATGCCTACAGCGAAGCTCATAAAGTTACTGAAGGATGGCTAAGGGCAAGATTTGCTGCTGGGATGCCAGAGAAATAAAATGTGTTTATGGCAAACAAACTTAAAATATACAAAGCACCACACCATCTGTGGCAGCAATTCAGGAAACCAACATATAGTAATGACTTAAAGTTAGGATCCTTTGTCAACACTCTTACAGAACACTCTATGGATAAACAATCCTTATTATAGATACTGCTTTCCATTCTTTATGGGAGCAGAAGTCAGTCTTTGGTTCCTAAAGAGTTGAGTAACTGTGACAAACAAAACAGTTTAGTATATCTTGGTCAATATCTTTGCATTAACATAGAAAATAAATGACCTGGTCCTTTTCCTTTGTATCAACAAGGGATGTAAAAAAATATTAGGAAAGATAATAATGCTTAGCAGTGGGATACTTTTAGGTAGCATAACATTACAAGCAAAGAGAAAATAAGAAGATAAGGAAAGAGGCTAGTTACTTATACATTTAACACCACAAAAATAGAGAAACAAGACAGGACCAATCCTTAGCGGGACTGTGCAACCTCAATCTCATTGACAGTCATCGACTTGAGGATCCTCAGTGCATCATAGAAGCACTCAGCACTCGACCAGAATAGGCCCTTAAATAGCTATATTGAATAATATAATACGAGTGGAATTTTAAAGAGCACTTGGGATTGGCCTGCTTTCTGTCCCGCTTATGTCATCACCATCCTCATCAGCAGAACAGCGTGACCAACACCGTGCTTCTGAAAATCCCACTCCGCAAGCATTAGAACTATTAGAACTACTAGAACTATGTTTTATTATTCTCTTAAAAATCTAACTTTAATATTCTTCCAATGAAGACACATTTTTGGCTCTTCTGATTTTGGAGGAATAAAAGTGCTGTTTACCAGAATTAAAAAAAAAAAAAAGAAAAAGAAAAAAAAAAGCAAAAGGACAATACCAAAATACTGTACGCACCCAGACACATCGTTTTAGGCATTAAAATCCCTGACATTGACACTAGTGGCACACTTGGAAACAGTTAAAGAGTTCCTGTAGATCATAATATGCAACAACTGCAAGATTTTCTGTAATACACATGCAATATGCATATAAATACGAGTCAGATGGCAGGCAGGGTATCATACAATTTTGCTGGCAATAAATAAAATTAAAAGCTTTCTTTCTAGCAGGTTCATATAAGAAATTGATTTTCCTATATAGATATGCAGGAGGCCTAGAGCTCAAAACTAGTATAACAGTTTACAGTCATAGCTGGCCAACAATTAATATTTCCTTCATTTCACATAAGGTATAACCTTTTTATAAGCATACTTACGTTTTACACTTGTTCTTTCATGCTAATAAAAACATTCTTATAGAATTCAAACAAGAACACACTCAAATACATACTGAAGCATAAAATATTGAACAATTGAAAAGCAATGTACACACAATAATTTACACCACATATTTACAAAACACATTTTAAAAAGAAACAAAAGCATTCATTTTAAATACGAGGAGGGGCAGTTTAGTATAAAAAATTCCTGGAAGAGGCCTTTGTCCTTACTTCCAGAGAAGCTACAAGTTTGTTTTTTGCAGTTTGTTTAGTTGAGTAGTTAAGATAGAGAGTATGAAGAATGAAGGCTTGAACAGTAGTCTCATGCTGTAAACATCTGAGTGGTAGCTGCTGGCTTTTCTTCCAGAACAAAATGCATGGTACATACAATCATTTTACTTCTCATCCCAAATATGCATCATCAATTGGTCAAAAAACTCTAATTCTAAGCTTCCATTTGTTGGTTTTGTTTCGTTTTACAGTGTTTATCAGTAGCTTCCAGTGTTAAAAGTTCATTCTGGTAGGATATCTTGCCATTCCACTTCCATCAATAGTCTCTAACAGGAGCAAGTTCGGGTATGAGATTAACAGTTATATTCTTATACAATCTACTGACAAGTACTTTAGGAGTATATACTAAATTGTTCAACCCGTCAATATACTGACGTTCTCTGGAATACCTCAGAAGTTTGTATCTGCAGAAGGAGTTGGAAGAAGAAAAATGAGAAAGATTTGCAAGAAACAATTCAGTTGCTGTTAGACACGATACTGTGACAGTCATTTAATTTTGAAATAGACCTTAAATTCTGAAACTACCTTTCAGACCTTTGAAATTACCAAATAACCTACCTAAGCTTTAAAAGCAAGCTTATAAAGATTTTTAATACAGTTAGATTTTATGGTCGCATATACAAGTTAACATTAAGACTAAATAACAAAGGAGGCATTCAATATGCAAACTTTTTATGGTCCTAAACTAAATAGATTTTTAAAGATTATTCAATTTCTTCATGTTCTTTTGCTATAAAATTCAGCTAAGGAGCTCAGGGAAGATTTAGGAATCTTCACTGTTCCTCATTATACATTTAAATGTCAGAATTGATTTTCACTTCACTCTTGAGACTCCTGCATTTGCAAACATCTAAATTTGAGGTGATTAAAAAAAACAGTTCCCCTCCCCCAGATTACCCATATATACATTTTAGTTTCATATAATAGATTTACTCATCTCTACTGCACGTGTCTATCCAAAATTACGAATAAAAGAGAAAAAGGATGTTCCCAGAAAAAGACATCCATTGCTAACAGAATTGAGCAGTATTTCTAGTTAGCTGAAAACACATATCATAAACCCTTTACTTTGTGTTTCACCTTCTAAATTTTACGTGTAGCTTATCTGCTGCATTCTGGTTTCTATTTAAACCCGGGGCAGGCAGAACCTACTGGCCAGTTTAAGTGTTTTGTATCTTTGTAGCAAAAGAAAAGAATCCCAAAAGAAAATGTTTCAGTCAATGTATGCAGGAAATGAGAAGACCTGTATCTCAGAAAAGAATGAAATATGAGGGAAATAACCAATCCTTGAAGAGTTTTGAAGTCTGTTTTCATGCAGGAGTCATTTGCCTTAGCTGCATTGCTTCCTTTTGCAAAATATCCAAAATAGCCAACTAATGGGGCCCTGCCAGCCCTCATACCCAAACTATTATGGAATAATAACATTCTGGATCAAAGATTATGATGATAATATCTTCTGACACACAAACTCAGTCTCTCTCACGGTTAAATAAAAAATATCTGAACAGCAAACACAATGTGTTTAAGAAAATAGGAATTTTAGCACCAAAGAGGAAATAACAGTCATGAGAATTGACTGCTTATCCATTTGTGTGGATGCAAGAAAAAGATTTTACATCTTTAGCTGTGTAGTATTCGAACAATTCTCTGGTTTTTCTTACCGTCCTAAAAACTGGACTTCACCTCTGTGATGATGAGGAATGGATTTGTACTTCCCTAAATCACCTTCTGGTCTTGTTACATTGTATCCAGCATAGTGAACCCTGCGTATAATATATAAACATTTGTAAAAACATCTTCTTACAACTCATCATACAAGTTAAAGCAAAAGTGAAAAATACACATCAAGTATTTTAAAGCTAAGTCTTTATGTTCACTGACATTCTCTTCCTAAAAAAACCTGCAACACTCCAAACCCAACAACTAAAAAAGCTGGCAAAGTGAAAAAAAAAATAATTTTATATTTAATATTTCCTGCTTGTTCCAGCATAAAAACATGAAAATAGCAAGAAAAAAGTATGAAAACAAACTCTTCCTTTAAAAGATATCTCTTTATATACAAACTCATGCAGACCCTTTCAATAGCTCAGTTAGAACAGTTTAAACTCATTCTCTGTGAGCAGTTGGTAATGTCATGAGCAGTGCTGTCCATTATCCAGTCTAGGACTATCAATATATTCACAAATTAACCTCTCTCTCAAACACTGCTCCTAAGATACAAAACTGATGCTTACTCTACATGTCTGTGGAATGGTATTTCACAATGCTAGAAGCAAGAGTGAAGCAATATGCTTAGTATGGTTAATAACAGTTCTATCTGTTATTTGTTACAAGACCTAGCTTTTAAAAACCCGCTAGCTGTCCCCAGGCCAAGAAAGAGGAACATCATACTTATCTCTTTAAATGCTATATTCTGATATTTCTGAAGCAAACTATGTAGAATTTGTCCATTTAAAACAAATTACAAAAGGTAATAAGTGACGGAACAAAAAGCACCTAACTTGTCTCAAAGGGTGGACGGTACAGAATGACCTAAGCACTCAACACTCACCTGTTCCAAAGATCATCATCTTCTCCACCCCATCCCCAAAAGGCATTTGGAAAACCATTGATCTTCTTGAATTGTTCCACTGTCAGACCACTTACACCACCGAAGAACTCATTGTACGGAAGGCTGGAAACAAAAGACAAATTCTATATTGTTAGCTGAACTTTGATAGGTAGTCCTCTCTTTGAACAATACCTTTCCAAGAAGCAAGAGCCCCAGACTAAGGACATGAACAGAGGCTGAATGTATTCACTAAGGGAAACCGGTTCACAGGTTGCCAGCATTAAGTGACATACACCATGCTGAACAAAAGGCTTGCAGTAGTGTCTGATTGGCATAAAAGGTGCTCTTAAACTGTAGCTCAAATCAGTATCACCCATGAGAGACAAAAGTCTGCCAGGTATTTCAGATGGCTGATTTAAACCCATAGCTGAAATGTTAAATGAAGCCCTCAAACTATTTATGTTGACACTTTTCAACTGAAAAAGCTGTCTTTAATCAACTGAAAAATTACAAATCAGTAATGCATCAATTAAATAATTTTAATTCATGACTATATTCTACAAAACTGTTAAAACTTGAGAGAAACAGTTTAACTGTACATATTACACAGTGAATGGCATATTGATTTTAAAAAAAATTCCCAGTTTTTAAAAGATAAACTTTTGAATCAAAAGGATCTACGGGCTTTTCTTTCAGTGAGCAACAGTAATTGCTAACACATATTATTAAGCAATAAGCAGTTGGCCAACATGAACAGCCACAATATCTATATAACATACTATACACCAGCCAATGTAATTTCTAGTCCTCAAAACACTCTGTCAATCTAAAAAAAAATTTAAAATATTTAAATACCTATATTTACTTCCTTCAATATTAACTTGCATCCTTAACCCAGAAGCTGCTACAGTAAAGTAGCTTTCTTTCAGAAGCAGCACACAATTTTATAAAACAAGTCTCTCAGGAGACACTCCCAAATCTGGAACCTTCAAGGAGTTAAGACCATCTACAGAAAGATTTACCATTGCTTAGGACACAATTGCCACACTGAAGGACAAATAACTCCAGAATGCAAGGGGAAAGAAAAAGAAATACAAAATCATGTAATTCTGATCTCTGTGGAAACACAGGATTCAACCAAATCTGAATAGCATTTGGGGAAGTTTGCACCTGTATTTTTCCTTTCAACATTTAACTGAAATAGCAGGTGTTCTAACCCCCCTCCCTCCCTCTCAAAAAACCCCACATACATACCTCCAAAATAACCAACAAAAAACCACTGCCAACCCAAAACAAGATCACCAACCAAAACCAAAACCAAGTGGAATATCACAGTTAACGGGACTGTTTGAAGGTTATTTATTTTTGTATTTTATAAATCTGGTTTCATTTATACATTTATCAATATTGTAAATACTTATAAATGTATATATAAATATATTAAGTTTTATATATATATAATATATTAAGTTTTACAAGTATATATAAAGATAGATTAAATCTCCTATATATATTCATAGGTGCTAATTTACATATTTTTAAATACACATGAAATCTTTAAACATTAAACTGCTGATTGGTTGACAACTTGAAGTCCAGACACAGAGCCATGGTTTCAAGGCATTGCTTTCGATCTGTTAGTTGACCAGGTTTTCAAGCCGATTAACTTCACAAATAAAGTTCAGGATAGCAAATACATACATGTAGCAAGCAGTAAGCTACAGCTTTACGTGAAATGATTTGAAGAATGTCATGAGATAGCAGTGTTAAAAAGCAAGCGACACATCATTAATGCAAACTGGCAGAAGAAAAGGTGGTAAGAAAACTGCAGGTCCCACTACATTCACCAAATGTAGAGACTGAAAGACAATATACAAAATGGTCTAGCAGTAAGAAAACCTTCAGTTTAAAAAAGCAGTATGAAACAGAAATAAAAGTGTACGTTTATGAGAAAATAAAGACAGACATTTTTCCTGTGATATTTTGTTGCAGATTTTCTGCTTTTCTTTTGTAACAGCCAGTACAAGAGTTTAGGTAGCCAGAAAACATTTCTAGTCAGTCGGGTAAGATTTTCCCTCTTGACACACAAAGCCTTTTTTTTTCAAGATCAACCTCACTGCAACAAGCTCAACATGGAAAATTATAAATAGTATCTTCTGATTAGTAACATATAAACTGTAGACACTAAATTTAAATCTTTCCTTTAGTAACTAAATAATAATTTTTCTAAATAGCATAATAGGAGGCTGGTTTGTTGTTTTCACCTACTGTATATAGGGCCACAAAATTTATACACTCTTTTAAAATATTTCTGGGTATTTAAGAAACAATGTGAATAGAACTATTTACTTACATGTACATGTACTTGTCCAGCTTTGCTGCAAAATGGCGTGGCATTTCTCCACATCCATAGTAATTTCTGTCATTTTCAGGTAGGTGATCCACATCATGGAATATTATGCAGTCCCAGACAGCATCCTTCATAGCCTCTTTGAAGCCAACATTAAAGAGCATCGCACGATTAAAAGGTTGTGTACCTGTCTTCACACAGAAAACAAAGGAGACATTGTAAAAATCAAGAATAGACAAAAATTTCAATACTATGAGGAAAACATACACTAACACACACACACCAGAAAAATAAAAAGACAATGATGCCTCTTTTGACCGGCTGGTCATGCTGGGTTGGATGCACCCCAGGATGGGGTTTGCCCTCCTGGCTGCCAGGGCACACATTGCTGACTCCTGTGAGCCAGGACTGAGCCTGGCTCCTGCTGCCAAACAGCACCCCCAGACCCCTTCGTGCAGGGCTGCTCTCCAGACACTCTGCTTCCAGTTCACACTTGTGCCTGGCTTTACTTCATCCTAGGTGGAGAGTCTAACATTTTGACTTATTAAATTTCATCCCATTAATCACTGCCCAATGCTCCAATTTATCTAGATCCCTCTGCAAGGCATCCCATCCCTCAAAAGTCAACCACACCTCCCTGTTGGGTATCATCAGGAACTTGCTGTGGTGCATTTGGCTCCTGCACCCACCGAACGTAAGGCCCTGGAATTGAGCTCTGAGGAACACTGCTGCTCACCTACTTTTTTGCCTTGAAAACTTACAATGACAGTGGATTCTAAGAAGCCACGTTATTACCTACAAAATATCAGCCCATATTTGAAAGAAAAGCATCATGTGTCTGGCCATTGCTTAAACTGGGGAATGGAGGTGAACTTTCCTTTTTCATTTAAAGGAGCAGAAGAGTAGAGTAACAATTTTTAAATTCTGGATTCATCCAAATCTTGGTAAGAATATCAAATCTCTTCTAGTAAGGAATCTTGAAAGTCACTTTTCAAGTAGATGCTGTTACCTGTTCAACCACATAGAAGGCGAATTCCAGCCGCTGCTTCTGCAACATAGGTATCAGATGACGGAAGAAAATTGGAAGATGCTCATGACGATTCCGAAAAGGAATAAGGATAGCCACCTTCAGTAAAAACAAAAATATTAAGCTATTATAGCAACATATAAAAATTTTAATATTTCAATACAGATCAAGTTTCCTGTGGCTTTTCAACTTTTACATTTAAATTGGCTCAGTGTTTTACATGTTGGTTACCACTAGGAAAGTGTGTTGGAAATTTGCTCAAATAATTAAGAAGAAAAATTTGAGTAAAACATAAACAAGATTTTCATTTTATGTTCACTTGCTTCTAGTTATACTTCAAGCAACAGACACATAGGACAGATTTGCATCCAGATGATGGAATGTTTAGTAACAACAGCTAATGAACCTTTAAATGTTCCTGATGATCCATTTCAATTTTTTCTCCCAGCTGAAGTTTCTTCTTGAGCACAGATGGCATACTACAAACACTATGAAATACTACACACATAGCACCGAAAGACTGGGTGCTTGCAATGGTAAACTATTCTTACATACCAACAAGAAAAAATAAACCAAAACAGAAAATCAGCATCTCACCTTCCACCGTGGCTTACAGTCATTTGGTTTCCAGTGTCCTCCTGGTTTAATGTCTAAATCTTTCGAAAACAGTTGCTGAATTTCATCAAAACTAATCTCACTCATATTGACATCAATAAGGCCTCCTAAAGAGTGGACAAAAACCCTTATTTATTAATTTCAATTAAGACAACTGATCTAACACTACAAGGAATATCATGGACAAATGGCATAAGAAATTTGTTGTTACACTACCTACAGACAAAAAAAATACCAATTTATACTATTCTCTTAATCTTTAATTTTTAAAGAATGAATTTCAGTGTTTCCAAAAACAAACATTCCTTCCATAAAACCTATAAACAAAATATTCATTTCAGAGGACACAGAACAAGCAAAGTAATTTGAATTCTGCATCTATTACAGAAAATTTGGGTTGCCTTTCCTTTCCAGTACCACTGTTAACAACTCTACATCATCTGCACTACTGAACCTTTACTCAAATTCTGTGTGCCTTCCTTCTCCACTTCCACATTTAAAGAAAATGTGTCATCACTACATTCAACAAACTTCCTCAATTTAAATTTCAGATTATATGCTACGTTTCATGTAGAGTCTTCACCCACTAATTCACCACTATCTGCTTCAAACCAATTCACAGCAATGGGCTGGATTTGAGAATTACCACTGGTAGAACTAATGACCCCAATGTGAAAAGCATTTGCAAAAGGCATGAGAATGGAATTCAGTAAGTTGTTTAATAAAGACCACAATAGGGTTTGAAAAGAATCAGGTTATTAACACTTAGTTGATAGCTGAGAGTTGTCAGTCATTTGCTTATGCATGTGAAAAAGTTCAAAACTGCAAATAATGATTCATAGTAAATACCCACAAATGCAATAAAAGAATCAAGAAAATCCGGGGAGAAGACTAATGTAGCAGTCATTAACCAGAAGCTCAAGTTGTTCTTCAGCAACACTCTAAATCATCAAATAAAAATCTTTCTGACAAACACCATAAAATATTCTTCTTATTTTTATCTAGAAAGTTAAGTATTTTGGTGAGGGTTGGTTTAAAGTCAGTCAAAAAATCAGTCCCGTTTTCTCCCATGTGACCATACCCAAAAGATCCTATTTGTGCCCAGTACATTTCTTTGTGTCACCAAATTGACTAGTTATCTAAATCTTTTGAAAATATGGGAATTTTTGGAACATACTAGAAATAACTACTGTTTTCAGAAGAAGGTAGAAGATACTGCAAGAGCTATTTTAGTTTTGGATATGATTAAATATAGTACTACTTGCAAAGGAAGATGGTGACTATTTTTTTAATGTAAAATCATAGGTGAAAAATCATCAAGAACAGTACACTATGGAGCTATTTCAAGAGACGGTTTAAAGAAACACACATTGATTTAATTGCTTTAGAAAAAAAAGGAAACCTGGCAGTTGCTAAAAAACCTGTATAGATAAACACTAGAACAAGCTAATCCTACAGAGATTTAAATAAAAAATTTAAAAATAATTTAAAATAAAAATAAGCCTAGATTATCATAACGGTTCTGTCTGAAACTCTTCAATAACCCAAAAAAGAAATCTTACAAAATATAGAATCAAGTTCAATCAACAAAGGAACAGTATATAAACATGTACAAAATAAATTTAAAAAAATTAAAAAAAAATTAAAAAATCAATTTCAACTACCAAGAGACAGAAAAGCAACAAGAGCCTTTCAGTTCAAATACAGAATCTAAAAGGAAAATAAAGATAAAGGTCAATTCCTACACCAGAAAGCGAAGCAAATAACACATGATGTGATTCAGATACCTCAGTCTTCCAAGAAAAGTTCAGATGTGATCAGATGCTTACAGAGTTTAAATCAGGGAAAACCATCAAATGGTAAAACACTATTTAGATAAAGCAGGTGCTTCTAACTCCATGGGACACGATGAAATTCTATCCAGAGTGTTTAAAAAGTAGGTATAGTAAAACCTGAAGTATTGGTACTATCAAAAGTACACAGGAGATAAGTGAATAGAAATCAGCGTTTTTTCCCTGTCACTGCTGGGGGGCAGGAGAAGGCATCTCTGTAAGTAACTGGGCTTATTATTCACTACTTCCATAAGTGTCTAGCAGCCTGCAATAAAACATATTTATACAACCCACAAAATAAGAGAGCTGAGAAAGCAAAAAGCATTTTGAAGAAGAAAATCAGAAAAAAAAATTATTTCAACAAATCAGATACAGAAACCACTAAAGTGAAATTAATTAAAAAAAAAAAGGATGGTTTGTTACTGAAGGAAAAAATGAAGCAGGCACAGAAAAACAAGCAATACCTGACTATGCTGCAGTATGTAGAAAGATAGTTTTACAGTTTATAATGGATTGCACATTAATATGAGCCAATGCAATGCAATTGTACAAAAATAGAAAATCTCATCCTGGAATGTATTAACTGCTGCTATGTGAAAAAAAGAGAAGTTTTACAAAACCAATTTGTTTTGTAACCAGGATTTAAGCCGGTTATGATGATTTACAAAGAAATCAAATAAAGAAAGTCTACGGTGCAAAAAAAATCGAGAATGACAAGAGCTTTAGAAACTATGCAGTCTAGAAAGGTTGGGATTATCTGTTTATCTACAAAGGAAAAGACAGACAGACAGATTCTTGTACTGCTTCTGTCTCGAAGAGGGGTTTTGCTTATGAATTACAACAGCATTGCTCAACCAGTGGGTCACAACCTGAGTCACACAAAAAAGGCAATAGCTGCTCCTATTTTAAGAGCATATGTACTTGGGACCACATAGGATTTTACCATACCCCTTTCATGATACAAATTTGGCAAGTTGATGTAAAGAAGAAAAGTTGACTTCTATAATAACCTTAGACTAAACAAGCCTGTCAAAGTATACACGATTCATCGCTCTTTCTTCCCTGGCTATCTCACACTTCCTACAACATTTCATTAAATTAAGTGATCTTCAGAGATGCTTTATTTAGATTATAATTAGAAAGAGAGATGATGATTAAAATGGTATACATGAAAACCAAAAAGTGAAACACATATCCCTTTGCTGAAAAGTAACTTATCCAGTGAATAATTTTATATTAAAATTATTATTTCTCTATTAAATTAAACAAGATAGAAGAAGTACAAAGCAACTACTAACAAAAAAAATCGAAAACAACAAAAAAAAAAGATGGTAAAAGGAGAGCAGCATCAGGGAGATTTATAGACAAATTACTAGTGGAATTACTTAGTTTTCAACTAATCTGACAGAATTCCAACTGCCAGATCCCTCGAAAGTGCCAATAAAAATACTAATTTACATGCATTTTCAGTCAGCAAAATCATCACTCTTGTTTCTCTGATTATCCAGATTTGACATTCGCAGAACTTTCTATGTTTCCAAAAGTAGATAAAATATTTACTATTGGAATAATTTGGTTTTATCTGTTTATATGTTCAATATTATATAAAAATGTGATTTTGAAAGTCAAACCCTATGTCTGGAGGGAAAGAAGCTGAAATAAGGGTATTGTCACACCATGGGGCTAATTACTACCTGTTTTAAGACAGTTTTCTATATGGTTTGGTTTCACAAGCAAGAGCAACTGATCTATACTTTCGGCTCCAAGTCTGTATATTTAAAGTATAAGAAACAAAGTTCAGAATCTGGCATTGAAAAGAAACACAGATAACATGCACTGTGTTTCTGTTTTCTTCAACAGATAAACTTCTCAGTTGAGATTTAAAAGAGTTATGATGGGATCTAGATTATCCTAATAAAATCCACTATTTTTCTTTGAAGAAAAATTGATCAGAATTCAGTTTGGCAGCAACATTGTTTGCTATGATATGGATCTGAACTGCTATATAAAATATTTAATTAATTGCTTGTGCTGAATGACAGCCTATAGATTAAGTCAGGTGTCTAAAAGACAAGAGGTTAGAATTCTGGAATGCATCACAACTTCAGGAACTATGTGAAATTTTCTCTCTTACAAATCAGTAGTTTAATTACTTGATTTCAAATTAGTAAAGGTGATTAGTAATGAGACCAAAACTTCAGTAACACATTAGTTACAGGCAAACTTCTGCTAAGTATCATTGTCCATTATCAGATGTGTTTTATTCATTACTTTGCGTTATATACTCAGACTCCTTACAATTATATTTTGTATAAAAATAACTGTGTTTTGTTTAAAATACAATTTAATTTACTAGATAAACACCAATGTCAGTTTAAAACTTACTCATGTAAGGCAGCTTCTCTGGACAAGGCTGGTAAGGAGAGTAGGTGAAGTTCTCTGGAAGATACATTGTTGTTTGAGCAACACAGTCACTAGAATTGTTTCCTTCAGGATAATCTTAAAAAGAAGAATTGATTTTTGTAAAAACCTGTGTTATCCACTGAAATTGTAACAGCATCATGCAGGTGAGAGCATTAATTTTTACTTAAAAAATTCCTAACAGCATGATTAAAAAAGCCTTTTATTTCACTAAAGGACTAATAATTAAATACAAGTATCTCTGTTAGAGCTGCTACAAATATTTCTTACTAAAGTGAACTGATAAATAGTAACTCTTTAACTTTCACTCCAATTACAGAGAAGTACGACTTGGGTCTAAGTTTTCACAATGAAGCTATGTCATTAATGATTCACTTTTCTTTTAAAAAAAAGGTCTTTTAAAAATGAAATAAGAAATATTCTTACCTGTGCCATTCAGTGTAGTATTTTTGTTAGTGTACAATCTTATCATGTGTCCTATCGTTTTTACATTTTCTCTCAACATTATACCACGAGCTTGCACCATAAAGAGATATGTGTTTGCTGATAAAACAAAAAGCAATTTTGAATTTGTATTAAAATAAAGTATTTCCAAATTATTCTAACATACATCTATGATGTGTTCAACATTTTTTACTGTGTCTGAATCCATGATCAGTGAACAATAATTCTTTAAGCTGGAGGTCCGCACAGTGAAACCTAACAGCAACAATAGAAAAGAATAAAATAGGTTCATAATCATGGCTCTATACAAACCCAGAAACTACAGAATGTCAATAGACATTTTATATGACACTTTCATTTCTCTTTAACATACAAAAAGCAACTGAGAGTGACAAGAAAATTTAATTTACCAATGAAAAGGTTTTCATATGTAGATACATGTCTCATATATAGATCTACAAAAACATCATTGAAATATAGGACAAAAAAAAAGTCCAGAAAATATTTTAGTCTCATATAATGGTCCCTTTTTTACTCACTAGCTAACACAACTTTCAGTCAAAATGTACTGTTATTCATTCACTCCCAACAGCTGTTTTTTATACAACTGCTACAAATCACTGCCAATCTAAAAGTATTAATGTTTTATAATTACACATGAAATATTTATTATAGGCATCAAGGGTGAGTAAATCAACATTCTGAGTAATTAAGTGACTCACTAACAACAACAGCATGAAATATTTCTCTGTCTCAATCTTGCACCCAGAGCCCCAAACCTCTTCTCAAGACATTTCTTTGTATTAAACAGAAGTTAGTAAGGTAGAAATGAAACTGCATTTATATCTAAGTGAGCAAATGCCTACCCAGGACTCAAAGAGCTAAGAAAATACTGCAAAGGGAAAGATCAAATTTCCTTTACAGAAGGTAGCAAAGAGGGTCAAAGGGATCATCTGTCACTTCACCTACATTAAGGACCCAGTTGTCCAGGGGATATTTGGCTCCCCGTAACTAGTAACCACCCTAACAACAAAAAAATGCTCTGCATCTTTGGAGGAAAGAACTAAACATATCAGGAGTGAAAAATCAATAAAGAGATTAAAGAAAAGTTAGAAAATTATCTCAGGAACTCCACTTCATCAGATGATCCAGCACCAGTGGCATGACACAAGTAACCCCAAATCAACTGATAGCTTCTTACAGCCCAACACAGAGAGTCTAGCCCTACAGAGAACTGTGTATAATGGACAGCATTTCCAGAGGAAGATACAGTGATTAATTCCACCACATTAGCAAACAATCCAACACCTACAGAGATAAAAGCACCAGTGTAATATTTCAAAGAATACTATTTCAAAGCCCTACAACAACATCTTCATTTTTTAAAAGAATGAATAGAGGGGTTCTCCTGGCTTTCAAAGAACTCCATATTAAAACAGGGAATATTAATAGCTAAAAGAGAGGCTCTGAACATGCCAGGTGCCATGGATGGCATGTAATTCTCAAACCCTTGGCCAGCATGACTAGCTGTATTGGTTAACAAGAGTTTACATGAGAGTAAAAGTTACTCAGCTGCTAGGATACTGAGGTTGTCTCAACACCTTCTGGCCACCAAACAGAAGCAAAACAAAAAATTACAACCTTGGCCTGACGACAGAGGTAGGAAATCCCACAAGAAAGATTCTTATCAGGATTTAAGACAACAGATAACATTCAGATTTCCTTACAGAAAAATTACACCAAAAGATCTCAGAATTTTAACCCAATTCACATAAAGTAACACTGTAGCTCCAATAATTTAATTCCATTTGTAGCTTTCCATTCAAATACTGGGATTTTTAGGGTGTTTCTACTAAGCATTTCAAGGAATCTGTACAATTTGTGAATTCATGTCTGAAGTTACTTACTCAAGAAACCTCCTCCTTCAGGAATCAACATAAAGGCACTTTGATCTGTTCCTCCAAGAACAACTATTTACCTTCAAAAAAACAATTTCAAAATTCAAGGCTTTCCTGAAAGTAAAACCATGTGTATCTTTGCCTTTCAAATGGGACAAAAAATTCCGAGTTAACAGATGATTTCTTTCTTCAAACTTTAATATATTTTTAATTGTTACAATCCCTTCTTTTTCCCAAAGTAAGTTTTTTTCTCCCATAGGTACAGCTCTTCTCTTCAATATGTTCCTATTCCAACACTAAAATAAAGTGGGTTTTTTAATATAAATCCATTAGTAAATACTGGTTTCAGAGATAACATCTGGAAGATTCTGTGCTTTATTCTCCTTTCTAATGTGATACCAAAAGCCAAGTCACTTGAATTTTTAACTTTGCAGGTTTATAGAGCTTTCAGCAGGTTTATAGAAGCATAACCATAATTCACATAAACCAGGTGTGGTGGATGGTGTGGCTAAGTCCCCATCCAGTTGTTTGCTCACTTCCCTGAAGTGAGATGGAAGAAACAATGTGAAGGGCAAAAGTCTTAGGAACCTGATATAGTAAAGAAATATAGTAAAAGTTTCAAACAAGTCCACAACGAAGTCAATTAAGAGCCATGTAAATGTTCTCAGTTTTTATGGGAAATGTTACTGCAGTCCAGATAATGTAGACATAAACCTTGAAAAAACATGATTTTCTGCAAAAGCACCTACATCTTCCTTTTAGTGAAGTACAACCTACCGCTTCTGACATAGAGGAGAAAAATTTGAACAAACACACAAGACCTTTGTGAGAAAGCTAGAAAAGGTATTTGTCTCAAAAATAGACATCATGAAAGGACATAATTGAAAAGAATCCCAACCAGGTAAATACCCACCTTGAATACTCTTAAGTATTCAAGAGCTGCTCTTGCTACCAGGAAGATCTAACCTTGCCATGTTTTTATCAAGTAATTCTTGTAGTCTGCCTCCTCTTTCTGGCTGAGCTGCTGTCAACTCACTATCCAACTCTACCGAAATACATAAGCACAATAAAACATCCTCCTTTCTGGGCAGCCTTTGTCCCTGGGTGACCAGCACAACCACAGTCACAAGGAGTACAGATCTGCTCAGTTTATTCCACTATCATTCAGCAGCTGCTTAGGTAGCAGCAGATGCTCGAGCAGCCAATTAATTACGTCAGAAGCTAAAACATCAGGCAAAAATCAAAGATATTAATTTAGTTCTAAAAATAAATCTCATCTCCTGGAACAGGTTCATTGGCGAAGACCTGTGAAAAAGAGCACAGTTCACATGTCACATCAACCAGCAGCAACAGCAACAAAGTATTCAATCCACACAGGCCAGAAGTGCAACAGAGAAATACAGTTTCTCTTCTAGGGGTTGGGGGATGACTGACAGCAGGAGGCTGCCAGATAAAACTCCAGAAGGAGTGCACTGGAGTGCAGGGATGGCAAATTCCTGATCCAAGTGCTAGAGCCAGTGAGGGGAAGTGATCTGCAGAACCTCATACTCACCAAGGAGGAGTGGTTCACTGGGGTTATGAAGATCAAAGGCAGCCTTGGCTGCAGAGATCTTGAGATGGTGGAGTTCAGGATCCTAGGGGCAGGAAGAAGCAAAAGAAAGCTCACAACCCTAGACTTCAAGAGAGCAGACTTTGGCATCTTCAAATATCTGTGTGGTGGAGTCCCATGAGATAAGGCCCTCAAGCGAAGATAGGGTCAAGAGAGCTGGGTAATATTCAGGAATAATCTCCTTCAAGCTTATGAAAGATCCATCTCAATGAATATGAAAACAGGCAGAATGCCAGGAGGCATGCATGGATGAACAAGGCCCTCCTGGAAAAAATCAAATACAAACATAATACAGTGGGAGGAAACAAGGACAGGTAATGCAGGAGGAATATAGAAACAATATCTGAGCATCCAAGCATGCAGTTAGGAAAGTTAAAGCCCAAATGGAACTGAGTCTGGCCAGGGATGTCAAAGACAACAAGAAGCATTTCTATAAGTACATAGGTGACAAGAAGAAAACTCAGGAGAATGTGATCCCACTGCTCAACGAGAAAGACACATGGATAAGTCTGCAATAATGAATGTCGCCTATCTCTCAGTGTTTATTAACAAGACCAGTCATCAGGAAGCCCAAGTCCCCGAGACCAGTCTGGAGCAAGGAAGTTGTACTCTCGCCCTTGATGGAAGACTTCAGCAAACAGAACACAGGTTAAGTCCATGGGCCCTTAAGGGATGTACCAAGTGCTAAGGGAGATGGCAGATGTCATTGCACAGTCACTCTTGACCATCTTTGATCTATCATGATGAGTGTGAGAAGTGCCTGAGGACTAGCGGAAAGCAAAAGTCACTCCTCTCTTCAAGAAGGAAGACCCAGGGAAGTACAGGCTGATCAGCCTCAGCTTGATCCCTGGGAAGATGACGGAGCAGCTAATCCTGGAAACCATTCTTCAGGTACCTGTATGACAAGAAAATCACCAGGAACAGTCAACCAACTGGATAACCTTCTATGATGAAAGACAGATAAGGAAAGAGCAGGGTGCATTGTCTACCAGGACTTCAGTAAGGCCTTTCACACTGTATCCCATAAGATCCTCATAGACAAACTGTTGTTGTACAGGCTGGCTGAGCAAATGGTGAGCTGGACCAAAAGCTGACTGACCAAGCCCAAAGGGTGAGGTCAGTGACCAGTCATGTACACCAGGGGTCAATAGCGGGTTCAGTCTCTTTTAACACCTTCATCAGTTATCTGGATGACAGGCAGAACATAACCTCACAGAGCTTATTTATGACACAAAAATGGTAGCTGATATATCAAAGGGCCATGCTGCCATCCAGGGGGACCTCAGCAGGCCGGAGAAATGTGCTGAGAGGAACTTCATGAAGTTCACAAGGAGCAGTGCAAATTTCTGCATCTGGGAGGAACAACCCCATGCACCAAAATATGCTTAGGGGCACCCAACTGGAAAGCAGCTTAACAGAAGAGGCTTTGGAGGTCCTGGTGGACATCAAGTAGAACATGAGCCAGCAATGTGCTGCAAAGGCCAGCAGCATCCTGGGATGCATTAGGAAGAATGTTGCCAGCAGGTCAAGGTGATCCTTCAAAGCCTTCACTCAGCACCAGTGAAGCCACACTTGGAATAGTGTCCAATTCTGAGCTCCGCAGTGGAACATGGACATCCTGGAGAGAATCCAACAATAAACCATGAAGAAAACAAGGGACTGAAGCATCACTCCTATAAAGAAAGGCTGAGAGAGCTGGGATTGTTCAGCCCAAAGAGAAAGCTCAGGGGGCCACATTAATGTGTACAAAGGGTTGGTGTATATGTATACAGTGTATATGAAGGGAAGGTGCAAAAAGGGACAGAGCCAGGCACTTTTCAGCGGTGCCCAATGACGGAACCAGAGGCAGTGGGCACAAACTGAAACACAGGATGTTCCACCTGAACACCAGGAAACAGCTCTGTGCTGTGAGGGGGATGGAGCACTGGCACAGGTTGCTCACAGTGGTTGTGGAGAATATCCTCAGAAATGTTCTAAAGCCTTCTGGACGTGGTCCTGGGCAACTGGCTCCCGGTGGCACTTCCTGAGTAGGGAGGTTGGACCAGATAACCTCCAGAGATCCCTTCCAACCTCAACTATTCTGATTTTTCTTCTACTTCTGTCTTTCTGCATTTGTACCAACCATCGCAGTCACACTGCAAGGCAAAGCACAAACCAGGAAGGCAAAATTTCACATGTAACCAAAGAAAACATCTAACAACGCACCCACCTAGAAGCAATTTTATTCATATGCTTCTCATTTCACTGTACATGGTTCCTAATAAGTAAGGAAGAGAATTTCTGACTCAAGGAACATAGAATCCAGGCTGTCATACCGTTTACAAGGTAATCACATGGAAAGTGCAGTGAGGAATATAAAACAACACACCCATATAGGGCACCTTGGAATCAATACCATACTCAGTCCTCCATCTCAGGGAACTGCAAGTGTGAGCTCAGAGCTCATAACTAATTCAGATGAAGTTTTCCTATCAATTGATCCAGATCTGCATCAGCAATCATGAACACACAACCACATATCAGTCATCAAAAGTCCTGGTTTTAGGGCATTATTTAAAACTCATTCTGATAAAGCACATTAGGGCATTAAAGGAATCATCCTGTATTTCAGAGGACATATTAAAAATATCAGGTGGATCATTTTTTGTCTCGAGTTTTTATAGCTCACTAGTTATTAATAGTTTTATGTGTTAAGACTGTTGGGGGGGCAATGCATTAAATCTAAAAGTATAAAAGTATCTGTAAAAATGGCTCAATGTTTTACATTAGGTAGCTTTCTGTTATTTAAATATTCACTTGAAGACTATTTACACCTTTTTTTAAAGAAAATGGTCTCATTCACAGATCACTCTCCATTAGAGAACCAAGCTCCTTCCTCACAGTGCACCAAAAATCAAAGCACTTCTCACAATACTGCATTAGTTTATCATCCCACAACTTCACAGGAAAAGCACAAGACTCATTTCTATATAGAAACTTAGTAAGTTATCGTGCTGTACTCGTACACCAAAGCAAAGCCAAAAAAATATGCCACGCATTTAGAAGCAATCAGTGTAGTAAAATATACAACAGAACAAGTGAAGTTGAAACTGGGTCAATGACTGACATTCTGAACAAGACTAGGAAGTTAGAAATGTGATTATTTTAAAAACATAGAAAAGTACTAATTGTTACCAAAAATGATTTTTTAAATGCCAAACAAAAGATGAACAAACTTGGAGGTAACAAATTTTATTTTAAAATGTAGCTTTTATTCTGCCAAGGAAAAACCAAAAAAAACAAAAAACAAACATAGAAAAAGCATTGTGACAAGAACATTTTCAAAGCAATTAGCAAAAAGTTAACACGCCCAGACCTTAACAAAAAAAAAAGTTCTATCATCAGAGCAGTTGTAGCAACATTATACACTGCTCTTTCTGGGCAAAAAAAATTGTGGAAGAACTCAGATAGGAAATACTTCATAGAGAATCCACGGATTCTGCAAGATTCAAATGTAGTAAAGACAGCTTTACAGAGAATAGGTCTTGACAAATGACCATTGCCCCTGAAGTTACTCATCTGCGGGTCAACACCTGTTTTCGGGTCAACACCTGTTTTCACAGGACTTCTGAAAAGCACATTCAACATATTGCATAAAAATTGGTATGGATGCAAACAGGTTAACAGAAAGTTCTCCACTATTAATTGTAAATGGGGAATCGTCTCATGGGGGCATTTGTAGAACAAGTCCCACATGGATCTCTTGCTATCTCAAGGTTATGTGATACTGTTCTCTGCAATACTAGAGTTAGAAATACATTATTGGCAGAGTTCATGCATGGCAAATTAACACAGAAGTGTTAAAGATTAAACCCTATGATTAATCTAAATATACAGTAAACAGAGGTCAGCTGAAGATTGCTTCTGAAACATCACAGTTACAATTCTAGGAGCTAGAATATTTTCCACAACTACAGGATAGAGACTTTAGTCTGTGAAACTGATTCATTAAACAATTTAGCAGTGAAGGACAATACCCCAAGTAATGTAAGACTGCTGTAAATTGGTTCCTATTCAAAAATGGAAATTTACAACAAACATCAATAAATACCATTGTAAGTGTTCAACTTCCTTAGTATTGTATTTATTTTTATACATTCATTGTTAATCAGAAGTTGTCTTTAAAACAGATACAACAAGCATGAAAAAAAGAAAAAAACTGTGTGCCTTGAAATATAGTATTTCTTGATTTGTTTTTAAATATTCAATAGTAGTTTTGCACTATTTGTAAAATAATAATAAATCCAAACTTATTTCACAGGGATAGTGAGACCACATTTGAGTTTGTATATGCATACCTCCCTGTAAGAAAAATATGTTAGAAAGACACAGATCACCTCAATCTACTGATAAAAACAAAAGCTACCAGTGTTTCTGGAGGCTGAGTGATCATTCAAATGGTGCAGATGGACAAATCTGTACCAGCCGCAACAGAGAAGCTTCAAAATTTTGGTTTTTTAATACTTCAGACAGCCTCTGTGTACTCACTGCAACAATGGCTATGCCAAATGGATGAGTCCTCTGACTGTAAGTCTGAGGAATTGGATGAATGTCACTTCACTGTTTGTTGAGAGACAGTAAATGAGGGGATCTCCATTTACAGTGAAAAAAAAATATTGAATCAAATTTTCTTTCCCTAGCAGTAGTTTTAAGCATTATAAAGGATATAATGTTCAATATAATTTCTAACATTTTTGATTCTATTTTATCCTCTCAGGCTATTAGTTGATTATACAGTGAGCCGTAGAATAATTCAATAAATGCACAATGAACTGAAGGTAAAGAAGGACAACGGCAAATCTAAGAAAGTGAACTGACCATTGGCAATACCTTGCAAAAAAGCATCTTTTGTATTTTAAAGTCCTGAAACCAATCTCTGCACTGTGTTCACAGGAATCTAGCACTGGATCCGACACAAAGCATAATCATTTCATTCTGCTTCCCATAATGTCATTGCATAATTTGAATACAAAAGTTTACCTAGGACTAAGAGCTCTAGAAAAGCAAGCAAAGATAGTCACTTGTAGAAATAGTCTTATTAATGAAAAGCCAGTAGATAAGCTATCTTTCACCACAGACAACGTGAAAATGGTTAAAGCTTTGGCCATGTCAGTAAAGCATCACAGTTCAGATAAATGTCCCCAGGGTATACAATCTCTCCTTCTCAACCCATGAGAAGAATGCATTCAAATAACTGGCTAGCTTAAGCAAAAACTCATTTCACATGAGGTCTCATAATTACTTTGTCCTTGTGAAGTTAACTGCACACCAGAAGTACCTGGGTTTTTTCTGTTTTCTGACTAAGAACAACATCACAAAATGAATACTGACTGAAACCTTATGCAGGCAAGTTCCCTGACTAATAACTACTAATACCTAAGGGCTTTAGGAAAACTATCAGATAAAAATGCAAAACAACTGATTTGGAAATAAATATGCATGTTTAGGCAAAGTTAATCTGTTGGTAAAAGTGAAAGATAGTCATGAATGACAGGACTACAATAATTTATTCAGTCGGGTGCTAGGAATGACTGTGCTGGGCCAACATAATGGAAAAGTCTTTGCACCTCCCAGAACAAGGCAGAAAACTTACCCATGATACTGCCCGAATTCAGTGGGTTCAGTGAGGTCAAGCTATTAGTCAGAATGCTGAGGAACGTTTGATCACTGGAAATCAGAGATCAAGCAGAGAGTGTTTAAACCTCATTTTCCCCTTTGCACAACCGAAAAAGGAAAGTCCCTATTAATCAGAAAGTTGACTACAATTTCACAGGTAATTTGTGGAACTGACATGAAAAACTTCAATGTAAGCAAGAAGACTTCTGCAGCTAATGAAAGTACTCCTGCCTCCAAATGAAGCCTTTAATAAGAGGTGAACTTTAATAACGGAATGTAGCTGAAAATAGCTCCCAAACAACAACCAGTTCTGTAGTACAGACATTTCCCTGCAGAAATTATGAAACGATGGGACAGACAAGTCTCATTTACTCAAGAAACTTGTAAGAGACCCATGAGAATAATTCCCTAGAAAGGAATAAAAGAAGGCAATAATGGGGAAAAAAAATACAAACATGAACATCTACCACATCCTGCAAAACTCATCAGCCTTTTATCAGATACTTCCACACAGCACGAGAAACAAGCAAGTTGTATTAGTCCTATTTCACTGCAGCCCTCGAGCTGCAGTAAACCTATACACAGGCTCTATTACAAAACCCTCGGATAAGGTATTGCTAGCCACCTATCATTGTGGCAAACACAGTCAACAGTATCCTGCCCTGCACTGGCAACAGTATAACCAGCAAAACGATAGAAGCAACTGCTGTCTATTCAGCAGCTTGTGAAACCATATGTGGGGTGAAACCATATTTGGGGTGAAACCATATTTGGGGTACCATGTCCAGTTTGGGGATCCCAGTGAGAGACAAACATTAACATACCAGAGCAAGCCCAGAGGAAACCTTCCAAAATCAAGCATATTTTGTACAAGCATAAACTAAAAGAAATGGGTTTGTTCAGTCTTAAATAGAAATGGCTAAGAGGAGGGTGCATTTTTTGCTGTCTTCAGCGATATAGTACTGTTGTATAGAGAAGACTAAATTGAACACTTGAAAGTACACAGTGAAAAGACACAAGGCAATGAATATCAGGTGGGATATTACAATTACATATTACAATTTTCTCACAGTTGTCTGACACTGGAACAGGTTTCCCAGAGAGACAGCAAAATCTTCACCCCTGGATTTATTCAAAACTCAACTGGACAGGACCATGAGCAATTTGATCCAGTAGGATCTGCTTTCAGCAGGAGGTTGGATCAGGTGACTTCCAGGTGCACCTGCCAATCTAAATTATTCTACAATCAAACAGCAAGTCTTTAGAAATACCACAACTGCCACAGATGCCAAGAACAAAGAATATGAGCATAAAGGCTGTGCCCATATTTATGGGCTGAGCACTGGCAAACAGTTGTCTTGCTGACAGCATTTTCAGCACTCTCCTCCATTTCTGCACAAGTTCAAAAAGGAGTGATATCATTCTTTCCCATTAGGAAAACTACTTCCTAGTAACAGAACAGGAAATAGATTTATAAAAATTAGAGATGTTTCCAAGTTCTGTGCAGGCTGCACATCTGCCTTTTGGTTAGAACTGACAAAGAAGTAGAAAGGTTTTAATAAAAGAAGAAGAAGACCGTAAGAGACAAAACATTAGCTGTTTTTTCCTCCTCAATCTCATTTCACCATTCAGGATTCTTAGTTACCAATGTCAAAGCAGACTGCATCTTCTTTGAACACTGCACTGTTTCATAACCAGTTCTTACGTGAACTTCATAGGTCATCACGTCCAAGGTAGACAAGCTAGAACCACAGAATATGCTGAGTTGGAAAGGACCCATCAGGATCACGGAGTGCAACTACTGACCCTGCACAGGACCCCCCAAGAATGTCACCATGTGCCTCAGAATGTCGTCCAAATACTTCTCAAACTCTGTCAAGGTTGATGCCATGATCTCTTCCCGTGGGGGCCTGTTCCAGTACTCAAGCACCCTCTGGCTGAAACTAGACTGCAACTGACTACAGTATGGAGAGCTCTAAGGTAGTCTTCCACCCAATCTGGCAAAGGTTCTCTGCTGGAATAAGACAGAAAGGAATAACCCAGGGATGAATAAGAGATCATTTTCTGAGATCTGTTATGTCGTCCACTGTAATTTCAGTTACAATGCTGAGAGCAAATGGGAAAAGCAGGAACAAAAGAAAAAATTTTCTCTTGCAATACTGGGGTTGGTTTGGCAGTGAAATTAGACCAGCAAATGCTCTCCCTTGGTCACCATTGCCTTGGTAATTTGTCTTATTCTCCTAATCTTTGGATCCTTTCCACGATGTAAACTTGAACCTACATACGGGTTCTGGATAGCTGTCAGGACCAGACACAGATTATTTGAGTTCCTTTTATTACTACTGTTATCTACAGTACTGTAAAAAACCCCATATTGGTGCCAAATATTCCTGCTCTCAGCTAGCTTCTTCAGCTTTTAACTAATACATGAATATTTACAACTTCCAATGACATTTCAGGATCACAGGCTATTAATTCAAGATCAGAAATTTCAATTTCTGGTTTTACCAGAAGAGCACCAAATGAAGTACTGTCACAAAAGTGGTCATTCTGGAGAAGCAGCACCTCTTATCTTCTTTCATTGAATACTTGAGACTATCACACAGAAGTATCATTAAACATTTAAATGAAATTTTTAAATTTTAAACATTTGAAGCGGTTTTGACCATTTTAACTCGCCATCCTATCCCTCCAGGTTTTCCTCCACTCAGTAAAAAGGAGCAAGTGCAGTGAAATATTCTATTCTATCACAATATGCAAATGCCATGAGCATACAGCATAGGATTATCAGATGAATCATCTGCCTGTAAACTTGGGTGTTCCTAAGTGCTTTGAAAATCTTCTGTTTCTACAACTCACATTTTCACCATGAATACTGCCAGGAAGCTTGCTGGGTTTTAGATAATATCTGACCTTCTTTCTCTCCATTCCACACAGTAACATTTTAAGGAGCAAATTCCTGGGAAATCGGCATCACATCTGCAGGCTGATAGGCTGAGATGTAAAACTTTCATACTGCCCTTTCCTTTACCATTTTCTGTATTCTCTTCCCCAGGATCCTTCAGACTAGCACAGTACAGGAGCATTTCAAGCTGGACCTAAGAAGTGCCACAGACAAGGAATAAGTTCAATATTGCAGCTTAAGCTAGATGAGTTCACAACACAACTGGATACAGTTAGGGCAGCACAGCATTGATCAGCAGCTGGAAAGAGCTGTAATCTCGCAAACTCATGTAACTACCCAAGGTTTTCGCATTGTTAAACCACATCTTGAAAGTGCCAACTACAGTATTTGTGTCTGACATAGCAAGAGAGACTAGTTTGAGTATGATTGTTTTTTCCCTCAAGGTTGATCAGACCTAATTAAGGTACCCCAAGAACACTTTTGGTGCCTACTGTTGATTTAATTTCGTTCCTGGTACAAAGGAAAGTGAACACACATGTAATTCCCAATAGCTGAGCAGAAAGATGAAGTCAGAAATTAAAAGTCTCATCACTAAAGGCTCTGATTCTGAACAAGGTACTGCATAAGCCTTGTTTAGTGAGACAGTGTACTTCCTAAGAAGATACTCACTGGGAAGAAACATTTAAATAACAAAGTAAAACTGCAGCTGCACATGTTATATAAAATGTTATAAGTTTCACTTATAAAGATGCAGAAACTGTACTCTGCTATTTAAATCATATACCAATTACTTGCAATTAAAGTCTCCTTTATATATGTGTCCTGCACTAGCATCTCAAAGACCTAGGATGTCTAAATGGGCATCAACACCATTCCCACTTGGAAGACTACATCACATCCCTTGCAGCAGGGAAACACTGACAGACAAGAAAGTTCAGAACTCCAACTCATTATATATTTCCTAATATTTTTTGTATTTATTTGAACTAGAAGAATAATTGGCAGACTTGTCACTAATGTAGGAAGTCCATAAGTAAAGGAGAACTACAGAACAGCAGGGGAACTGTATAGAACTATTTAAGTATAGAAGCAGCAATTGCACCTTGAAAGTGTTTACAAGTTAAATAGAAGATAGTGAACAAGAGGGAACCAAACAGCATGAAGACACAATCAACAGGAAACAATTCCTGAAGATTCAGTGGTCACATCAGTGTGAACATTTTGTAGTAATGACTGCAGAGAGGAGTTTTAAGCACTAAGGACAAAGAGAGACGATTTTGCAAGTATTTAGGTAGCACCTGATAAGCAAGGAGTTGTGCAGAAAAATGCGGCAACGTTCCCTGGAAAAAAAGGAAAACATTCCCTAATCAAGAGACACCCGACACAGTGAAATCCCACAGAGCACCATTCAGGATACCACTGGCTTTAGCTCTGGGGTAATGCTAACCAGTTCTAAAAGGATCATCCACTGAGAAAAAACCTGACGGTCTCCCAGAAACAGCAGAAGAGTAAACTAACGAAAACAGCACTTTTTTTTGGGTCTGTTTTAAACACAAATTTGCACAGTTATTTTATGAAGCTTCTTCTAAATCAACGGTTCATTGCCCTCTGAAGTGGTTCCTTCAGAAGTGGAAGTTACCAAACTGTAAAACCTGTGAAGAGAGAGAGATCCCACTAACGGAAGTAAACAACAAATGTTCAGACTGGTTCTTAATTTTTGTTCACACGGGCTTTATTATTAATGCAGTTACTAACAATTTGAAAGATTAATACATTCAAGTGACTCCAGCAGTTTTGCAGTTCTTTCCCGGTTCCTACCATTGCAACACGACGAAACGCTGAGCCGCTTTAGTGCCTCACTTTGCCAGCCTGAGAAGCAAGGGCAGCATCCACCTACCTCGCGATGGCAGATGAACCTTCTAGAGCGTTTGAAAGCAGCAGAACAAAGATGCGGCATCCGCGCACGTTACCACCGCCCCCGCCGGCCGCCCCGCCCCTTTCTGGGCGGGCGGGATCGCGTTCCGACAGCCGAGCCGCCCCTCGCCCGGCGCCGCCCGTGCCCTCCCCGCCGCGGTGACAGCCCGGGGGAGGCGGGCGCGCCCCCCACCACTGCGCTCACCCCCGCTCCCCGAGGGGGCGGCTCCGGACTCACCGATCCCGGGGGCCACATAGATGAAGTAGAGGCAGGATGAGGAAAAGGAGAAGAAGAAGATGAAGGCGAGCATGGAGCGGTTGGAGACGCGCAGCGCCTTCCGCAGCAGTGGC